>CALNHX010003596.1:0-145981 GCA_940337035.1 Agriotes lineatus | reverse complement strand
GTGTAACGGGCCAATTCGTGTTACCTATATTTATGTATTTTATTCCTTTTTACTATACGCCTTGCCAACAACGAGCCTAATCGTATTTTCTGTGTAACCTTATATCTAGTTACAACAGAGTATAAGTTTGTGAATTGCGTTAAGTGGGCACGAAGCGTGAATGCTTTCGCGGGTGCAGTAATCAAATGCGCAATAAAGCGATAAACAAAAGTGCAACGCGGCATTTTCCGGGGAAGCACATCAACGCCGTGAATACGCGGCAAAGAAGAGTTGCCACGAGACTCCGAAGCAGGACGGTACCTGCAGGAGCCGTATTCATGCTCGTATACAGTGCGTGAGGTCTGCAAGAGTCGCAAATCAACTCCTAAAAAGTTCCTGGCAACCTGCAGGAGTTGCAAGAAAGCCCTAAGTAGGACGACATCGTCAAAGGCTCGCGCCAGCCTCCAGGAGAAGAAAGTTGGACTCTGACACCAGGGAGGCGCTGTCCGAACCCGATAACTTGGGTGTTCCGGTCAAAGGTTTGCCACAGCAGTTAGTAGCCGGGAGCAGGGATAAGTCAGGTTAGTTCATGCCTAAAAGACTGCTGCCACATAAGGGGCGATTGCCACATTCTTGGGCGCGGCACCGACTTCGGGGTCATAGCAAGAAAGCCGGGGATCTACCGGCAAGCAGCTGACGCACGTTCGATCTGTCATCATTCACATTAACACGCCATGGGTGTTAGCGGGTTAAAATGTGCATCGTATGCGGACACTACTAGTTCGTAGCAGCGTTACAAGAATCGACAGCGTCGCGTCACCCAATTCGGTCGCGCAGTATAAGTATTGAACTTTGAAGTAACATCTGAACTCTAGCGCTGTGCTTAAACTATTCCGCAGGCCGTCTAGTATAGATTTCTTATGTGCATATTTGTTGGTACTTGTGTATTATTTCAGATTATATGGTTTTATATGTAAGCGGTTGGACTTTTTGTTGCCATTGTGTTTGCCTTGGTACTTACAACATTTCAGGTGTACACGATATTGGTTCTAATCGATATTGGCTTTCCCTTAGCTGCACTGCGGAAAAAAGAGAGTCTCAAAGCACTCCGACTGGTGGGCTAGCGAACCCAGGGCATTTTAAAGTGGTAATGCGGTAGATGTAGAGCTCAAAGTAAGACGCCGTGTTACAAGAACTATTTTTGAACGGTGTATAAGTAGTATATATTTTATAAAAGCTCTAATCCCCAAGATTATGTTTTTAACAATGGAATGTTTTATAGGGAAGGACTTCCAGTACAGTGCATGAAGGGCCTGCTGATGCGCCTCTGGAAAATTTTGACAAACCTCTCCATTTGTCTGTGGATAATGTAGGTTTACCTGTTGCTATGCTTGCGGAAAATGTTGATCAACCTGTCGACATACCTGTGCAAAATATTGATGAACCTATATATTCACCTGTACAAAATGCTGCTGTGTCTTTTGAAAATGTCGAGAATGAACCACCACTGAAGTCACAAAAACAAAACGTAGATGATTGTGCACTAACGCCACCTGAGCCCTCTTTACCACGCCGTTCTTCTGTAACTTCAAGTTTGAAACCAATGTTGGTAGATACTCAAGATACTCCTCGTAAGAAGTTTTTGAAGAAAAAAATTCGTGAACTATATGAAAGAGATCTTTTGAAAAGTCACAAAATACTGGACCTGCAAAAAACTGTGTGGCGCCAGAGAAGAAAAATTTCATCACTGAAGACTGTTACAAATGAGTTGAAGAAGAAAAATGTATTGTTGCTAGAACATGAAAACGTTCTTCTTACACATTGTGGGGAAAATAAGGACATTATTCATAGACTTTTCCAAAAAGCTCAAAAAAGAAGTGAGTAAAAAATTTGAGCCCTCAGTAAGAGCTTTTGCTATCACTCTGCATTTCTTTTCGCCCAGAGCTTATAATTATGTTAGAAAAAAATTCAGAACAGCTTACCTCATGAGAAAACTTTGTCAAAGTGCAATGGTGGATCATTTCTTGGTCAAATTAAACGATTTACAAGAAGGAGAAGGGCTTCATTTGGGTAACAAGATCAGAAGGCGACATATTCAATTTTTCAAGCACAAGATGAAACTCAAACTAGCTACTCAATTGTTAATTAAGCACGTCAGTCTCAAAAGCCTTACTTTATTGTACAGACCAACTAAATTTGAGTGATTTTAAAAACTGTGGCCCAACAGCTCAATTTATTTTGTTATTAAATGACGCTTTTGACATTCTAAACTCCCATAAACTTGTTTTTCAGCAAGCTGCATGCTCCCGAGTTACGTGGGACAAATAAGGCAGGCTTTGATAATCTTACGAGGTGTCATTTCCTTATCTTATCAACTTGCTTGCTTGCTTGTAGACAGATTGTAATTAGAATTAAGTCAGTTGTTATGCAGCATTCTTTATGGAAAGACATTGTATAATTGCTCAGTGTGGAAATAAAATAAAGTTTTTTTTATTTAAATTTCGGCACTTAAAATATCACTCCCGTAATATAAATGATATTAGGTCATTTTATAGCACATTCAGGAATTATATAATGAATTTAAAATTCCAAGAAGGCACTGCTGTTTTAGATTCACAACGACAGTCAAGGTTCGTCGGAATACTGATGGGTTTCAAACATTATTAGAGATATATAGTCAGTATTTAGCAAATGAGCTTTTAAAATTTATTCCGACATATAAACTGAACCAAGACCACGTTGAGCTATTTTTTGTCACCATCCGATCGCAAGGAGGGCATAACAATAACCCGACTTGTAGGCAATTTACGGCAGCCTATGAAAAAATTCTTATACATGCCGAAGTACGAGAACATGGAGCTGGGAATTGTATTCCATTACAAGAAGTCAATATTCTAAATGTAAGTTCGGTAAAGGAACATCCCGAAGAAATGATTAATGCATCTATACTGTAACGATTCTGATTTTTTTCAATGTGTGAACGAGCATGCCTATGCACTTCAATATAATTCTTTGTCCCCTTACAGCTCCGAAGTTGTTACTTACATTGCAGGGTTTGTTAACTATAAACTGGGGAAAAAATTCAATGTGAGCACTGTATTTCGGGGCTCTACGAGGACAAAGAAGATTTTTTGACTTCTATAATTAGTCCCAAATCAAAAGAAAAACTCTGTTTTCCAAGTAAGGACGTCGTATCCACTTGTATGTTATGCGAAAAAATGTTAAAGGCGGAGCAAATTAAGAACTGACAAAAGTCACTTATGCTTGAAAATTTTGCAAGTATTTCATCAATAAAGAAAAGAAGTATGATCATGCATGACATAACGCCGCTCGAAAGTCATAAAGTACTCTTATCGAAAAGTGTATGTAATGCTTATTTTAGTAACAGAATTCATTTTATATGTAAGAATTTCGTTGTCGACGAAAATGTCAAGAAATATGTATACAAAGTAAATTTATTTAAAGGACAATAAATAAATCATATTGAGTATTATTCTAGTCATTTTATTCTACCATTTTGGAGTGAAGCTTCAACTTCAAGTGTTATAGAGACGAAAATTGATAAAAAAGGTAAGTGCACCCGTTCGTTTAGTTTTTTGAAGCGAAGCATGGAATTTAGTTCTTTGTAATGGATTTAGCGACGTTACAATTTTTTGTTATCGCTGTTTTTATTGCAAATTCAATGTTTAGAAAATTCTGGTGTGTTCCCCGGGACCGGTGGTACATTTATTCACAATAGTATTGTTTATTTTAAATCGGCAGTGAAGTGCGCCGAAATCGTCATTAACATATGAGAAATCGGCAGTGAAGTAATACATTGCTTTACGACTTTTTTGTAGGTGGTGAGGCGACAGATAAACGTCAACCGACGTCAACATAACCTACGAAAGTTGGTTAGAATGTAATTTCAAGATTTCTCGATTTCAAATAAAACATAGTCTATACCTCGGCACTGAAGTTCCTTTTTATCCCTCATGTGGTTTATTTGCCTTGGCCCTACGGGTCACGGCAACTAAATCCACATTCGTGATAAAAAGTTAAACTTCAGTGCCTTGGTATACAAACTACTATTTTTTGAAATCGGCATTGCTTTACGACTTTTTTTAGGCGGCGGGGCGATATGTAAACGTCAACCAACGTCAACATAACCTACAAAAGTTGTTTAAAACGTTGTAATTTCGAGATTTTTTATTTTAAAAAATACAAAGTACCCCCCGGGAGTGAAGTTCCTTTTTTGCCTTATGTGGTTTATTTGCCTTGATACTACGGGCCTCCACATTCGTGATAAAAAGCTAAACATCAGTGCCTTGGTATACAAACTATTTTATTTTTGCGCCGTATATGTATAGGAACGGGACGCTACTGGGATCTCTGAACGGAAATGACTGGTCCCGGCCGCATTTAAACATTGTGGTATACATTTCGGCACCCATGGCTATCTCATTGGTCAATTTAAATCTCTCATACCAATTATGAGCGGAGTGCTGAAATCAATACCAGAATGTTGAATGGTGCTGAAACGCAGGTCGGAATGTTATATCATAGCAGTGTTTGCATATTTATGGTTTATCTCATTCAAATAAATGAAATACGTATGTAGGTAATTGAAAAAATAAAATGGAACATTTAATAATAGACAATAACGACAATATAGTATTTATTGAATTACAAAAAAGGAAAAGGTGAAACGTAGACGTTGAAACAGAAAAAAAACAACTATTTCCTATAATAAGTAATAGTATATTATGATACGAGTTTTATAAGAATGCCCTAAGGGAGCAAATGCCACAAAATGCCTTATAAACGAGGTATCATACAGTATTTTTTTGACTTTGCTTCTATTTTCTTAAAAAAAAGTTTCTATAGAAATTATTAATTGATACATCGGGTAATAATAAACACAAATGAACTATTATAGGTATGTAGCAAATCAGAGGTATTACTTTTTAATGACCCACTCCATGGGATTTGGCATTTGGTTGAGTGTTGGCAACATTTTCTGCTAAATTATGACGTCTTTTCTTTGGTTTCTTCGGCTCTTCTTTGGTGGTCTACCGAAAGGTAGTCTTTTACACCTCCTGGTAATTCCCACTTTACGTCGACTAATAGAAGTCGGTTGTACTTTGATCTTCATATTGCTTCTGTGACGAATTGGCAATGAACTTCCGGCAGTGGATAAAAAAGATTCCCATGCTGTTTTTGTGGTAATATTTTTTAATCTTTGCAAACATTTCTGTCTGGTTGAAGTTGAGGTCCCACACTTCTTGTGATGTTCTTACATTAACGTGCAGATTTCCTGGAATCGTCCATCTTCAGATTGGTTTTGATCCAGATTAATAGTTTCGTCAACATTTTTTGAAGATAATGCAATGTTGTTGGTAAAAATTGATTCATTTTGGTGAATCATATTTAAATTTACATCGGCTTCTTTAATTATTTCTGAGGGATGTTGACCACTAGAGACCCATGGCATGGAGAATAACGAGATTCCACAGATACTGCGGGTGCGTTAATTAAAGTTTCATCGTAGTAAGAATAAACTGCTGCCTGATGTTTGCAAAATCGTCCAAGGTTACCATTCAAACAGGTACAAACGCCAACGTTTCCATCAACATAATAAAATTCATCTTTTTTTGTCGCACTAGGAACTTTATACATTTTTTCACCAATACAAGAAATATCATCTTTGTGAATACTAGAAGCTTTATTTAACAGTTTTTTTAGTAGTAATCTCGGAGTAGCATTTCTTGAGTTAACAAAGTTTCTGATTCTTTTTTGGTAATAATTTTCCATGCAAGTCACAGTAAAGTCGATTAAAGCAATTATATTGTACGCTTTATTACGCGATAACACAATGTCTTTAAACAACCGAACGCTTACTTCACAAAAATTATTAGTCTGATGACCATGGGTACTCCCATCGCCAAATGCCATGCACCAGTCTTCATTTCTTTTCCAATAATTTTCTACATATGCAATCCATTGCGGGTATTTTTTCACTACTTTAGTTGTCGAGTCTTCAGGTGTCTCACCTTTACCAGATGACTCAGCTGTCCCATCTTCAACCGCATCTCCAAATGTCCCACCTTCGTCCGAGACTTTGCCATCACAAAGTTCATTTATTTCAAGTGTGTCATTTTTGTCAGAGACTCTTTCGCCATCGCCATCGTCTTGGTTTTTATAATTTTTTCCCGTTGCAATATAAAATGACTTGGTAGCAGCGAGAATATCTTGTGAAGCCAATATGTCTCTGAATGCATTGTAAAGGCTACGGCGATCCTTTGCATCAATGTTATGCTTTTTCTCAAACTGCCAACGCCACACTGCTTGCAAAATATGAAATCGACATAAAAACGTTTTACTTTCTGGCCAAACGTGCCTAAGTGCATTTCTTTCCGCATCACTGTCGTCTGTGAGGAAAATTGTTGGATATCCCTGACCACCAAAGCCATTTGGCACACTAGATTTTAATAATTCAAAACCAGCTTTATAGTCTTCTTCTGATTGACCTTTTGTAATTAAAATAGCGAGAGATACAGCTCCAACAGCACATGGCGTTAAAATGAATGTCAGTGAATGACCACTTGCATCACAAGAGGCGGAGATGTCTGCGAAAACGATATCTTTTGCAAAATCCAGTTGATGCGCTCTTTGCATAAGTTTAGTTACGATTACAACACAATAAGGATTCTCTTGATATTCAAGTGTTATACCATCTTTAATATAAAACGCCTGCTTCTCTTTCAATTTCTATAAAAAAGAATATATACTTTACCACAACAAGAATAAAAGTAAAATGATATCTAATACCTCTATCGAACCTGCTCCAAATCGAGGCCCCAAATTAACTGCTCTCCATTCATTAAACCAGTATTGTATTGTGCGATATTGCGGATTTATTCTTGCATTTGCAAATTGTGAGCAATCTACACCGAATTCTAATTCCAGTTTTGACTCGTGAAGGTTAATAGATTCCTTTATGCCCATACCATCATTAAAATATGAGTCAAAACGCAATCTAACGTCATTCGTAGGACACAGGAAAGAAGATGCTTCTGCAGTTGTCAAAGTATGATTGTGCTCTCCTTTTAGTCTAATAATGGCTGGATATCCACGCTAAAAAAAAGTTCTTGAAACTTAGAGAATAAACTAACACAGTGGGTAGGAATTTACCTTCACATACACATCTTTTTTCACAGTGTCCTTTGTCGTCAATTTTACTGTGATACTTAACTCAGCTTTACATCCTGTATTTTTTGATTTGCCTTTCTTGTTTTCTTCTTTCTCCACCCTTTTGTGATCACTGTGATGGCAGACGAAATTTTTTTCTGAAAGTTAAATGATTTATGACATGGAAAAACCCTGCGCCCTTAAAGACTGTTTTTTAGGTTAGGAATTTAACTTACCTACAAACAAACCGACAAGAATCTTGTAAACTAGATTTAACCCTCCAACTTGTAATGGATTCGTCCTCATACTCCATTAACCACTCTTGCAAATTTTCTTCATTGATTAATTGCCCTCTATAAACATCGTTCGACACTTTAATTAGTTTATCCATTGTTTCCCACCGAGATGCACTATGCAAATGTTTTTACTGCATGGGCAAAATAAACTTGCAACATTCCGACCTGCGTTTCAGCACCATTCAACATTCTAGTATTGATTTCAGCACTCCGCTCATAATTGGTAGGAGAGATTTTAATTGACCAATGAGATAGCCACGGGTGCCGAAATGTATACCACAATGTTTAAATGCGTCCCGGTCGCTCTTCTGCACAAGTCAAACTGCCAAACGTTCCGCCATTTGCAACAGCCACCTTAGGCGTTTTCGGAAATTCAACCTGGGTCATCTACCCGGTAATGCAAATGACGTCAGCAGGTTAGTCGGGGTTAATCCTGTAACCGAAGATTTTCCGAACAAGCATCGGGCTACATCTTCGTGTTTGGTGGACTTTTGTAACTACATGTTAACAGGTGCTGGTAAATTAATTGTATTATCTATTCAAAACCGTATAATAGCAGGTAATTATATACGATAACAAAACGTTGGAAATGTAATATGAGCTTTACAATTGCAGATATGAATGGGCAATCAGAGAAATTGGCCAGATGTGGGCACTGTGACTACATTTCGTACGAAAGTACAATGAAAGAACATGTAAAACTTGTACATGAAGGGAATAACTACGACGAAGAATCGGTGGTAGAAGAGTTTAATCGAAGTAGTACAAGAGATATGGTTGTCGACGAAAGTAGTAATTGTAATACCCATCATTGGGGTGATTCAGAAATTAAGTTGTTAATTTCTCTATATACCGATTATAGAGAAGATTTCGAAGGGAAAAAATTAACAAATAAAAGCATCTGGCAAAAAATTGCATTAAAAATTAATGAAAATGGTAGTACTGTGACCTGGGAGCAGTGTGATAATAAATTCAAGAATTTAAAAAAAGCTTATAAAAAGGTTGTAGATAACAACTCGAAAACGGGCAGAGGCAAAATGTCTTTTTTATTATACCTGCATCAGAATCGCCGTTTAAAGCACGCCTGACCGTGCGAAAGCAGGCGATTAAAGCTCGCCGAGCTTTAAAGGTTGTTAAGGAAACAACTGAATGCAACAACGGACGTGGACGCGACAAAAACGTAAATAATTCTCGTAACTATAGTAGCAATATTATTATGCCCTCTCGATTTATCACGACAAAAATTATTTCTAAGTTTTTAGTGCGTAATTTATTTCCAGTATTGGAGGTATAATAAAAAATAACGTAAAGTATTCGTGGATAACTGGTCTTTAAAACACTTGCTCTATTTCGAGCACTCCGGCTACGCCGTCGCGCTCGAAAACTCGCGCGTGTTTTAAAGACCTTGTTATCCACTCATACTTTAATATACTATTAAATATTTTGAGTTATGGATTCCCTATTCTACAAAAATCCTGAAATACATCCAGTTGCAGAGTGCAGCAGTATGGAGACTGTAATCAATAATATAAATTATTAAAATTGATGTAGGTACACTAAATTATTATTGTAGGTAAGGTCTATGGAGTCGTTCAGCGAACCACAATCGCCAGCTTCTACTGCTAGTAGTGCTGCTACCCCTTTACCTGATGAACCACCAGGTATCACGCCAAAGAGAAGGTCATTAAAAAGAAAAGCAGAAGAGGAACCCAGTTGGTTTAAAACATTCAGAGAAGATGCAGAAAGGCGCTATCGGAAAAGAATGGATTTACAAGAAAAATTTGTATCAGTTCTAGAACGTTTCTTAGAAAAACAACTTTCAACTTGGCTACTTTTTTATATGTATAATGTTTAGGTTACTATGTTTTACAATATATCAAACTTATTATTAATCGCATACATAAGTATTTGTGTAATATTTAGAAATTAAACGCTGCTTATTAGGGTGGAGCGAAACATGGGCAAAATTTTTTTTTAGAAATTGATGAACCCTGTATCGGGAAAAGTGGCATACTGTAGTGCATATTTACCTTGCAAAAGCTGAAGTTTCTAGGACAATATTTTCCGGTGCCCCTAGACACTCAAAGTTTCAGATATTAACGTAATCTCATAAATTTCTAAAGTTGCAGCTCTTCGCTTGTTTTTTGGTAAAACAACCCAGAGCTCAACACGAGGAGGTGGCTGCAAGTCGAGCTCCACCCGCCCACCCACTTCCTTAAGTTAAAAATTCATAGGTCGACCTTGAAATAGTCGCTCTTACTCTCAAATTTAGGTAATATTTGACGCCCAGAAATACGATTTCTAATAAAACCATCTCGTGCATCGGAACCACAAACTGCTAACGACGCTTCCGTTACAAGTTTTACGCAACGTTCGACAGCTTGGGTGTGACATGGTAGTTTGAAAATATTGATTTCCTCGGGGATTTCAGCAATCATTTCCCTCAGATCTTCTGTAGAAAATTTTCGTGTAATTGGAGGCTCTGTTACAGCTACTGCTTGCCAATGTATTAGTTCGACGTAATCTGTAGCTTCGAAATTAATTTTGGGTACTTTGAATTTTCTTACATTAGCTTGAGGATGGTTTGTTCTACATTTTAAAATACGTCGCAAGCCTAGTTCCCTAATATGCAAACGTTCGTCTCCAAGCATACATAAAAGGATGTTTTCTGGGTGTGCGAAATAGCCGTTGACCTGAATAATTTTGTCAACGATCTGCCTTAAATTTGGGGGTAGGTATCGAGATCTCTGAATTAAATTAAATAAATGCAGCGAACCGTACTTCATATCTGGTTTTAGCTTAATAGAAAACCAGGTTGTTACATACACTTTTAATATATAGGTTGTTAAAATTTTCAATTCTTCAGATGGATTTATAGTTCCAACATATAAGCACAGAATCCTGTTGGCAGTTGTCAGCCATCTTGAATGTGCCAACTTTCCAGGTTGCTTCTGAGCCAATCTTTCTGAAATAACGCCATTTGATATTGCAACACTTATCTCTAAAAGATATTTCTGGTCAGTGCTTAAAATCTTAGGATCTACTTCTGGAACTATTACGTTAATCTTTTTAAATGAAACAAGTGGTAGTTCTTCGCAAGATTGCAACTGCTTGCCAATTACTCCATTATATCCAGTTGGCCCAGTTGTTTCTCCATCCAAGTTTTTAATTAGGTGGCGAAGCGGTAATTCATTACCGTGCAGCAAGCAAATTATCCACTGTAAGGATTTTCCGGTTTCCACTTCTAGATTACGAATAATGCCGTTGTGAATTCCCGTATTGACAGCTGTTCCATCACATCCTATTGCGACTAGGTCAGACAAGTCCATTTGTTTTTGGAGAAATTGAAGCATATTTGTTGTAATGTTTGTAGCTGTACCTGAGGAAACTTCAAAATGGCCAAAATATTTTGAACCTGGTTCTGAAATGAGTGCAATGTGCTCTTCGACAATTGTTTTTCGATGGAAAGTGTCTCCTTCTTTTGTTTGAACTAGAGTCTTATCCTTTCTGCCGTCGAAATATATGGCATAAAAGGGTTATTATCAACATTGTGTTGTTCCTTTATTGTTTTTCGTGCTCGCTTACGTTCTCGTCTAATTTTGCTTCGATCGATTATTTTACTTTTTTCTTTTGAAATTAGTCCAACATCTTTTAGGACGGCGTTTGCTATTATCG
Organism: Agriotes lineatus; assembly: GCA_940337035.1. Classification (NCBI taxonomy): domain Eukaryota; kingdom Metazoa; phylum Arthropoda; class Insecta; order Coleoptera; family Elateridae; genus Agriotes; species Agriotes lineatus. The sequence continues at coordinate 134,861 of CALNHX010003596.1, read as the reverse complement.
CAGATGACCTGTCTGAAACCCCCGTACGATCACAGGCTTGGGCTAAACTCGGTAGAGTTAATCTCATCTGCGAAGTGCCTGGAATTGCCTGACAGGTTCTGACATTATCAACTTTATTAACAAAATCTGGGTCATCTTTGGTTTTATTTAGATCGTCTAGGTTGTGAAAAAATGTATTTGGTCCAGAAATCGCAGTTTTTGTTATGATAATACCAGACTTCGTTACTGTTTCGTTTCGCTTTCTTTCTAGAGAACGTTCAATTTTTGTTGTTGTAATAACATCAACCGAAGCAATAACCATTTTTCTGCCGGTTCTTTGATCTGTTAAAAACTCTCTTTCCCTTTTGTTTTGCACTTGCATAACAAAAAATCAACACATTTACAAGTTGAAATGTCAAAAAGCCCACCTTCCGCAGCTTGTCTAAACTCGGCTATTTTGGTTAAGAGCACTTCACTATTCCTTGACTTTATAGGTTTTTTTATCTTTCGGACTTTCTCATGATAGTTTCTAATTAAATGTATAATTCGTTGATCCGAAATGATTGGTATGGAGGATTTCGCCCATATTACTTTAATTTCAGCAAGTAAAATTGTTGAAATATGTGTCAATGTAGGCTCTGCTTTATTTTGCGAAGCATCCAATAAGGACTGCCGTATAAATAGATAGTTTTTCATAACGTCCGCGTATGTCGGTAGCACATTGTCTTTAAATTTGGATGGAGCTCCAAACACAGGACACTTAACGTCTTTTCTCGTTTTTGGCATGTTATTACCACTTACACAACTTATAAAATATTATTTTTGATATTGTCAAATATGGTTCTAAACGACTGATAGTAATCAAACTAACAAAACACATACGTACAAGCTAAAACCTGCCGTAGAACTGACCAAATGATTCCCAGACGAGCCTTTCATGAGTGCGTCCGAGAGCGCCGACTTTAAAGTGGTGGGGGCACCGGTAAACAACAAGCGATCGCGTTCAAAATTTAAAGGGGTTATTAACCCGTTACTACGCCACTTTTCCGCATACAGGAGCTTAAGATTTTAAAAGTTGATATTTTCGCTCCACCCTACTGCTTATATATTAAAATGGTTATTTATTGTTACAACAAAAGAATTACAGTAAACGACAAACACTGCACTGATATATTTTGTTTTAACATATGTAATACTTGAAAATAATTTATAGGGTGCATAATTACTGCATTTCGTACAGTTGTGTAGCTAATTCATCTCTTTTTCTTCGTCCATCAGTAGTTCCATTATCTGGGTGCAATAATACCTGCTGATTATTTTCCTCTTCCTGATATAGTTCAACATCTACACCACACACTTCTATACACATGTGTAGTATTCAACAGCTTATAATAACTTTTGGTATCATTTTGGTGTTATAAATATTAACATATCGTAAGATTCTAAATCTACCATTTAGCAGTCCAAACGCTTATTCTACGGCTACTCTAGTAGCCGAATGTTTATAATTGAAGTGTTTTGAAGTCTTGATAATCGACCGTTATCCTTGTAAGGAGTAATTAAATTTGTCATATTGGGATAAGCAGAATCACCCAACAAATGATGTTGCTCAGGAATAATATCACGAATATATGACATTAATTTTTTGCCCAAAGGTGATAGTCGCAATACTCTGGCATCATTGATACTGCCGGGACAGCCTGAAACCTCATTGATTTGTACAAAAGAAAATTTATGTGTAACCTTTCTGTTATCTACCTGCATAAACATCGGTAAACGTGTACTTTGCTGTACACACGGCTTGCAAAATTATGGAATGATATTTGTTTCTGTTCACATAGGAGTTCCGCATATCATGTGGGGCAACAATGGGAATGTGTGTACCATCAATTTCTCCTAAAACACCAGTCACATCTTGTCTTTTTGAAAACACTTCTGCTATCTGTTGTCTGTCATAATTAGTTGATGGCCAAGTAATAACTTCACTGACAATTGAATTGACTGAATCATTAGATAAAAAGAAACCAGCAGAAATAGCGGCAATAAGTTTCGAATTCATTTCGTTAATAACAAAACCAGCAAAATCTTCCTTAACCTCAATCTTCCTTTAACCTTGCTAACCCTACTGAACGACTAGGGTTAATTTTAGTTAACCGGGTGCGCAACTGGGTTATAGTTTTGTGATTTTCCGAACATGCAATAACTAACCGTGTCGAATAAACGAATGCTATTTAAGCACCAGGTTGCTAACCTAGTCGCTCGGAGCGAATTCCCGAAAACCCTCTCTTGTCGCAACTTTTAACCCCTGTGAAGTTAGCACCACAACTTCAAAAAATGTTGATTTTTCAAGAGTTCCCGTTGCACCCCAAAGAGTTCTAGAGTTCCTTGCTATTTTTAAAAATAGTTCTATGTATTTAAGAGAAAAAAATGTGGATCGAAGATTAGGGGTGCTAACTTCACTTTTTCCTTGCACAAATACCACTATAACTCTTTTTCGGTCATACTTATTGAAAAATGTCTCGATACTTTTCGATAGAACTCGTCGGGGTGCCACTAGAACTCTAACAAAAAATAACGATTTAAAAAAAACAAAATTATGAATGGAACAAATACCTTTATTAAATTTTTTAAAGTTCCGGTAGTTCTAATGGGAGTTCTGGTAGCACCCGGACGAGTTATATCGATAGCTCTAATAACATTTTTTGATAGGACTCGAAGTAAAAAAGTTACGTGTATTTTTATGTTAACACTTTTATAAAACGACCAATTACAGAAAGCATTTTTTAAAGTTCCGGTAGTTCTAATGGGAGTTCTAATAGCATCCCGACGAGTTCTATCGATAACTATAATAATATTTTTTGATAAGACTCGAAGTAAAAAAGTTACGCGTATTTTTGTGTTAGCCCTTTTACAAAACCACTCAGTCCTGAAAGCATTTTTTTAAAGTTCCGGTAGTTCTAATAGGAGTTCTAGTAGCATCCCGACGAGTTATATCGATAACTCTAATAACATTTTTTGATAGGACTCGAAGTAAAAAAGTTATGCGTATTTTTATGTTAGCACTTTTATAAAGCGGCTAATTCCTGGAAGGAATTTTTTTAAGTTCCGGTAGTTCTAATGGGAGTTCTGGTAGCAGCCGGACGAGTTCTGTCGATAACTTTAATAATATTTTTTGATAGGACTCGAAGTAAAAAAGTTACACTTATTTTTGTCGTAGCACTTTTACAAAACGACCAATTCCTGGAAGCAATTTTTTAAAGTTCCGGTAGTTCTAATGAGAGTTCTAGTAGCACCCGGAAGAGATCTATTGATAACTCAAATAAAAAATTTTGATATGGCTCGAAGTAAAAAAGTTACGCGTATTTTTGTGTTAGCACTTTTACAAAACGACCAATTCCTGGAAGCATTTTTTTTTAAAGTTTTGGTAGTTCTAATGGGAGTTCTAGTAGCATCCCGACGAGTTCTATCGATAACTGTAATATTTTTTGATAGTACTCGAAGTAAAAAAGTTACACTTATTTTTGTCTTAGCACTTTTACAAAACGACCAATTCCTGGAATTTTTTTTTTAAAGTTCCGGTAGTTCTAGTAGCACCCGGAAGAGTTCTATCGATAACTCAAATAAAAAATATTGATAGGACTCTAAGTAAAAAAGTTACGCGTATTTCTGTGTTAGCACTTTTACAAAACGACCAATTTTTGGAAGCAATTTTTTAAAGTTCCGGTAGTTGTAATGGGAGTTCTAATAATAACATTTTTTGATAGGACTCGAAGTTAAAAAGTTGATGAAAATACGCTCGCGCGTGAGTTGTATATTAAAACTGTATAATGGCAGTAAATTGTCACAAAAAAATTATTACGTACTTAAAATTTGTTGGCAATCGTTAACCATGTACGAATTCATTTTAAAATCTATTACGGAAATTATAGTAAGTACATATTTATTAAACCTTTTTAGCCCATACACACTTTATTAATAATTATAGTTTTGCACATAGGGAATTGTGTTCGTTAACTGGAAGATGGTGAAAGTTGGGTATATCAGGGCCATCCAGGTAAGTAGTAGGTTGATGATTCTCGGGGGTAGCTAACAGAATGGTGATGATCTCGACTCTATAGGACCCCCGCGAATATGCCTTTTGAGTGTTTAACTTTTTCACCTTCCCTTGCTTACTTATAAACAGTTACACATCATATTGTGTTTCCATGTAATGAAGAATCCTTACAACAGACACACAATCAAAGGCTGCAAGTAATCTAAACAAGTTACAACGACATACAGCATATTTGAATCGAAATTCCCAAGAAATCGCCTTTTTGAATGACCCCGTTATGTCAAACTTCTCCGCCCCCCCCCCCCCTCTACATTACTCTTCTCTTCCGATGACTGTTCAAAGGACAAAATAAACTTAATAAAATGCTTCTACCACGCCATCGACAATATAGGAGAAACTAATTATTATATAAATTATTATATAGAGTAGGTATCACTAACGTATTTATGAAAATATATATGTTAACTGTTATCTAACACTTTCTGCATAATACACTGAAATGCTCCAAATTTCCACACAAACTTTAAAAGCTTTATAAAAACGACACTTTACGAAGATCATAAAGTTTTCGAACTGAGCGCACTGTAAAATGAGACTGAGCTGGACATTGCACAAAGAATATAGTTAAAAGAGCCGGTCATCACTGTGGAAAATAACTCGACATGTATTTAGCGAACCTATGAATGAGGAATTAAGATAAGAGCTCGAATAAGAGCCTTTAAAATCCGATAAAATTATTATCCCACTTAAGTTCCTTATTCTTCAAAAATAACGCAAAATACGGTAGTGTAGAGGCTCAAATAGCTTGTATCAAAATTGCTGCCAACACTTCGTCGTTTTGCAAGAGTACAAACACAGAAATGAGCTTAGCTTTTATACTTTGGGTACTATTAAAAAATGATAATAAGGTTAAGGATAGCACTCGCCGCGCCGAGGTGCTACTAGAACTCACATTAGAACTACCGGAACTTTTAAAAAATTGCTTTCAGGATTTCGTAGTTTTGTAAAAATACTAACACAAAAATAGACGTAACTTTTTTACTTCGAGTTCTATCAAAAAATGTTATCATAATTAACGATAGAACTCCGCGAGTTGCTACTAGAACGGGCGGACACGAACTCCGCACACGGTATATAATTTTTATAATCCGACCCTCGAACTCCGCACAGTTGATATTTAATCCTATAAGCCAACCCTCGAATTCCCCACAAAGGTTACTATAGTAATTAGGAGTAAATATATTTTTCTGTAATATAGTATCCAAATAAAATACAAGTTTTATGAAATTGAAGTTTTATTTACTAAAAACATTTTTGGTAAACATAACTAATTACAAAACTAATAAACTGTACTTAAATCTAACTAAACATATTCTTAAATCTTAATCAATTTACATGTTTAATGAACCAAACTTATAGGACATACATTTTATAAACTGTGCTCTAGTAATTTGTTGTAAGTTGTATTGTATAATTTTCATTTCAGCGAAATTGCGACGATTCACAGCATTCTTGTTTTTATACCGCCTAGATTGATTGGCGTTCGCGGAATTTATTTTAATGACTGTATCAATTTGCATATTTTTTAATGCTTCTATAAAAACACAAATATTGGGATGCATAGTGTTACAATAATTATTAAATTTGGAGTGAAAACTTCCACACGTATTGGTAGTACGAGCTAAACTAGCCGTATTAGCAGCCCAAATGTGTGGTGGAAACAGTGAATCTTCGCCAATGTATGTGTCAATTAAATAATCCGCGAATTCTACAATTCTGGGATCATTGGGTTGTTCGCTGGCAAAGTCCAATGCAAAAGCATCTCCAACTTCAAATGAATTTAAAAACATGAGACCAAATAGGTGACGAAGCCATTGTCCAATGCTACAATTTTTGTCTTTATACTCGCGAACCAGGCCAAGCTCCTGAATTTTTCGAAACCTGCAAAGATTATTAACTGTTAGTTATATTAATAAATAAAATTCAAAATTGTAACTTACCATGACTGTGTCAAGTGGAATCTGCATCCTATAATACTTGCACCGGGAAATGCTATTTTTACAGCTTCGTGAATGGAGACTTCAAAATCGATTACAATATTTTTGGGTTGCAAAATACTTCCAATTTGAGCACACTTTTCACGCAACAATTGAAGTAGTAACTGATATGTTTGCTTCTGTTTATTTGATAACAAACAAAAAGCAACAGGTACGTAAATGTCATTACAATAAACGTGGATTGTAAATAATTGTAAAAAATATTTGGTACAATAACTAAAAGTTCCATCCATGTACAAAGTTTCACTGTTACACAAAAACTGTAAATTAGTTATACATGAAAATATAACTACATTGTTAGATGCATCATTTACTTGCAAGAATTGTTCTCCTTGAGATGTTTCAATTACAATGGAATTGAGGAAATCATGTACTTCAAGAGTCGACCGAGGTAATCTTGGCAGATTCTTACGTTTAGCAGCACCAATATTGTTGCGAATATACTCTACATATTTACATGTTAGGGATTCTGCAGCTTGATGTTCCAGGCGGAGTTCTCTGTGTAGTAATTTCGATGGTGTTGCCGATATATCGTCAACTGCTTTTCTTTTTAGGCTATTTGATATTTGCTGCCTACAGAGTACAGCTTTACTGGAGCTGCTGTGTTCATGATTACCAGTTTTTCTTGAGATTAATTCTCCTCCAATTATAAAAAGCATCGATTTACATCCTTTTTGGGTACATCGCCAACAAACTTTACTACTACATTTAATTTCGCGATGTTTATAATATTTATACCTCTCGCAGACCACTAACTCTCTACCGCGTTCACTCAACATTTTAGTAAACTCCATAACTATATTAACTTTAAAAGAGCACTTTGTTGAATTAACCACTCGGTATCAATTTTAAAAGAATACTGTATGCAGCTATGCACTAATTTGTTAATAGATAAAATGTGCAAAACAGTGGGGGTAGGTAAAGGGTAGTTACTTCAGGTACGCATTCTTAAGATAAGCATCTCCAGAGTCATTAGCGGCGGCCGGTGGGGAATTCGAGTAGGGGATTAAACATTTTAAAATCGATGACATCCAGAGGATTAACCGTGTGGGGAATTCGTGTCTACCGACTAGAACTCCCATTAGAACTACCGGAACTTTAAAAAATTTAAAAAAGATATTTTTTCCATTCATACATTTTTTTTGGAATATCGTTATTTTTTGTTAGAGTTCTAGTAGTACCCCGACGAGTTCTATCGAAAAGTATTATGACATTTTTCAATAAGTATGACGGAAAAGGAGTTATAGTGGTATTTGTCCGAAGAAAAAGTGAAGTTAGCACCCCAAATTTTCGATCTACATTTTTTCCCTTAAATACATAGAACTATTTTTAAAAATAGCAAGGAAAAAAACAAAACTATACGAAACCTTCACACAAAGTTTCGAACCAATTCTGCTCTTATTGTAAAAAATCTGGTGTGATACACTCACACAACTTCCTTTTACAGTGATCTTACAATTAGCCAAAAATTTGATTTTTAATTTCTAAGCATTTGTCAAAAATTTTCAAAAATTGCAAATTCTACAAAAACGGTACAAAATAGAGTTAGTTGAAGAGACAATTTTTTTCTAGAATCTTAAGCTGAATTCAAAAATGTAATAATATACCGGCTGTTGTATTTAAAATAGGAGTTAATAAAAAAATAGAAAAAAAAATCCCATTTTAGAAGTATTCAACTGGAAAATCAACTATCTCACATCAATACACATTAAAAATGTAATAAAAATATAAAGTTTGAAAAAAATCGTTAGAGCCGTTTTTGAAAAAATCGAAAAAAATTGAAAAATCACAAGAGTAAACACCTACTTCTGGTTATGCGATTTTCTTCAAAAGCTTGCTGTCTTATCTACATAGTACATAAAACTTATATATGAAGTTGCAATGCCATACTTCTTTTAGTTTCTGAGATATTCTGTTGACAGACACATAGACAGACAGACAGACAGACCAATTAAAAAAAATATGTTTTTTGGGTTCAGGGGACTCTAAAACGTGAAGATCTGTTGAAAACTCAATTTAGAATTTTTGGGGTGAATCCAACACTTCCTTTATCGTAAAAGAAAGTAAAAAACGAATCACTCTATTCACAATTGTAGGAAAAAAACCTAAAAATAATACTCAAAATCACCTTAAGCCAACTTTCGGTAATAATTACGACAGATTCTGCAATCATTGCAAAAATAAGGGGCACACTATTGTAGATTGTCGTAAGAGACAATATCACGAAAAGAATAGAGCTTTGCCAAACCAACAACCCACCTTAAATCCTAGAATCAACCATTTAAACGCGAACGCGCCACTGGAAACGAATTCCCTTCCAGTTGATACGCAGATTCAAGAGGCGTTCAACACACTAGTAGTTTTAATGCAAATAGCTCTCAACAAACGATCAGTTTTCTCTCAAATAATTCCAATAAACCTTTAACTTTTTTAATTGACACTGGTGCTACAATAGCACTCAGTAAACACGACTCGTTAACTCCTTCGAAAAAATGGTTAAGGAAAAACGACATTGTAACTATTACGGGAATAAACCCAAATCTTCCAATAAATACATTAGGTTCTGTTGACCTACATTTACAATTAGAATCACTAGAAATCACTCCAAAAATGCACGTTATAAATTCATTCAAAATTTCTACTCCCCATGATGGCATACTAGGAGACGACTTTTTCCAATCACAAAACGTTGAGATAAGCTACAAGAACCAAATAATCAAGATTCAAAACCACTCTGTTCCCTTTAATGACAAGGTAATTGAGAAACCATTAAAGAAAATCATTACTTTAACACCTCGTAGCGAGTCAATTATACATATTAAAATAACTAACGATTTACCCTCAGGCATGGACATTATCGACGCAACTAATTTGGGTGAAAATATACTCATTCCTAATGCACTAATAAAAATTGATAATAATAATATTGCCGCATGCACCGTTGCGAACTTGAACGATTTTAATGTTAGCATTAAGCAACCTTACTTGGAAGCAGAACCATTCGAACAAATTAGTATTAGCTTCATACAAGAAGCTAACGAAACTAACAATTTTTATTTGAATAGATTTGAGATATTGCACGAAAATTTACGAACAGGACATTTAAATTTAGAAGAAAAGCAAAGTCTTCTAGACATTTGTAATGAATATCAAGATATATTCCATCTCCCAGGAGATCAGTTAACACACTAACTCTATTCAACATTCCCTATATTTACAAAAACATATCGTTATCCCAAAATTCATGAACAGGAGGTGAAGAAACAAATTGACCAAATGTTAGAACAAGGCATTGTAACGCCTTCTATCTCTCCATGGTCATCTCCTGTTTGGGTTGTACCTAAAAAACTTGATGCTTCGGGACAAAGGAAATGGCGTGTAGTGATCGATTACAGAAAGCTGAAGGACATAACAATTTCAGACGCTTATCCTTTGCCAAATATCGAAGACATTCTCGATCGATTAGGTCAAGCGAATTATGTTACCACCTTAGATTTTGCATCTGGGTTCCACCAAATCAAAATGGACCCGAACGACCAAGCCAAAACAGCCTTTACGACCCCCCAAGGTCACTTTCACTTTCTACGCATGCCTTTCGGGCTCAAATCAGCCCTAGCTGTTTTTCAACGATTAATGAATAACGTATTATCAGGGTTACAGGGAATAAAAAGCTTTGTTTATTTAGACGGCATCGTTGTTTACGGAAGTTCATTACAAGAACATAATATTAATCTCAAAGATGTGTTTCAAAGGTTAAGGGAAGATAACCTCAAACTTCAACCTGATAAATGCGAATTTATGCGCAAATAAGTCGCATATCTAGGTCACATTATCACCGACCAAGGTGTTCGTCCAAATTCAGAGAAAATTAAGGCAATAGAAATAAATCGTCCAAAAACACCTAAGGACATAAAATCATTTTTAGGTCTTGTAGGATACTACAGGAAATTCATTCCCCGATTTTCTCAAATTGCCAAACCCCTTACGACACTTTTAAAGAAGGACCAAAATTTCAGTTCGTCTTCGAATTGTGAAGATTCCTTTCAAAAATTAAAAAATATCCTAGTCACTGAACCTATCTTACAGTACCCAGATTTTACCAAACCATTTCTGCTAACTAAGGATGCTTCTAACGAAGCAATAGGTTCTGTTCTTTCTCAAGGTGAAATAGAAGCGATTACCAATTGCATATTATTCTCGCACCTTGAATAAAGCCAAAAGGAATTACTCCACTACATAAAGGAACTTCTCGCAATTGTAAGCTCTGTCAAACATTTTAGACCTACCTATTCGGGCAAAAATTTATCGTTTTAACAGATCATAAACCATTAACTTGGCTGATGAACTGCAAAGATCCTTCGAGACGCTTAGTCAGATGGCGTCTTAAATCGCTAGAATATGATTTCGAAATTAACTACAGGCCAGGAAAAAATAACCAAAATGCGGATGCTCTAAGCCGTCCTATCTTAGCGATAGAAGAAATAAATTTAAGGATTTTCAAATATTTCATCAGAAAAATTTAGACGTAAGGATCCCGAATATGATAAATCAGCAATCGCACAAATTAAAAATTTTGTTATACCCTTAGATTGTGACGTTCTCGAGTCAAATTTATACGTTGACTATATTAAAAGAATTTTCCAAATACTTCCTTAGAAAATCACAAACCTACAGACGTAGTCACGCTCAGACTTCCTAATCAAACTTTATACTTAATATTCATTAAGAATTTACTATTGATTCTAGCGGAATACGAGACATTATTCGATCGCATTAAAGAATTTAAAAGTATTACTCGATTTTAATCAAACAAAAAATTTCACCATATTTGATGTCACTATTCAAAACTGCAAATTAAATTCGATACCTTAGGAAGTCTATTACAATACGTATTCGTAGACTATAATTATAAATTGTTAGATCATTCGCTAACGCTCATCAAAACCCAGAAGAAATTCAACGTGTCTTGGCAGGAATATCACGATAGTCCCTTATCAGGTCATCAAGGATTCCAACGGACATATTTTTCAATTAAAACGCATTATTTTTTGGAGCAAAATGAAAGACGATATCCAAGAATACATTAGGAATGTGACGTTTGTCAACAATCTAAAACAAATTTTAGACCAAATACAAGCCCAATGGTCATTACGACCATATCCTCTAAATTTTGCGAACAATAGCTTAGACATCGTAGGCCCCCTTCCTGAAACACCAAATGGAAATCGTTTCATTTTAACTATACAAGACGATCTAACGAAATTCGTTCAAGCCTACGCAATGCCCGAGCACAACGCAAAAATTGTCGCAATCCACTTTCTAAAATTTTGCACTCAATTTGTGTTTCCCGAATCTGTTCTATCAGATCAAGGACGCGAATTCACGTCGTGTACCTTTAAGGAAATAAACAAATTGGTTTCTATTAAACAAAAACTGACCAGTCCCTATCATCCTCAAACCAACGGTGCACTTGAACGAGCACATTTAACACTAAAGGACTACCTTAAATGCTACGCTTCCAAAGACGGAGACGACTGGGACCAATATATAAATTTTGCGATCTACTCTTTTAACAGTCATATTCATAAGTTTACCCAAGTTACTCCTTACGAGCTAGTCTTCGGTCAAATTCAAAAAATCCCAAATTTTCTTAGCAAACCCAAATCAAAACCGAACTATTCAGATTAGCGAACGAACTTGCTAACAAACTTCAAAAGGTCCGAGAAACTGCCAAGGACCAACAACTTTTAGCAAAAACAAAATCGAAGGAATACTATTACAAAAAACATAATCAACAATATGATTTAAAGAAAATGACCTAGTACTTCTGTACAATGCAGCGGCAAAAATACAAGCAAGCAACTGCACCCTGATTACCTAGGCAAGCTAACGAAAAACAAAATTCGAACATATCATTTTAACATGCTGAAACCTTATGTTTCAGATACGCCTGAAGGAATCGAAAATGAGGATACGATTAGCCTTACTCTCCTTCTCATGATTCCCCTTACCTTAGCTTCCAAATCACTCCCATTAACTCGTCCAGCGGACTCTTCTATTCTTATATGTGCAAGACAAAAATCTCAAACCGAAAATTCTCTCTACCTCTTATTTAACTTGACCCCATATAGAAAATCAAATTCATAACTCGTATGCATATTAACAATAAAACAATGCATTATGTTCCAATTTACGTGGACTCGTATTGAATTGCATTGCATTAACCAACTTCAGTATGTTGGAAATAAATTAAAATCGTTAAAAAACGGATATACCATAATTTCCACATCAAAATTACGAGGAATCCACTCGCAAAAAGCGAGGGTTGATCGATGGTATTGGCAACGGCATAAATGGTTATTCGCCACACCAAGTGCAGAAGACGCGAAATTTTGTTCAGATTCGATCAATTCTCTTATTGCTGACCAAAGGCAAACACATACGCTTATGCAGCAACAAGTAAGAGTAATTTCCTCGACCATTTCAAACTTTAACCAATCGCTAGCTTCATTAATAGAAATGATAAAATTATGAATGAGAATTTGAAAAACTTCAATAAATTCATTAAGAAAATAACTAATCGAAAAGCTAAATTTTGAATTAAACGCCACGAATCACCTAATAACATTATATTAGTCGAAATGACGGACAAAATTAGTTCAGTAGTAAAAGACTACCCGAATAGTATTACGTTGATTCGCCACGGTTATAAATTTTGAAATCTTGCATCCACAAGGTTTAGTTAAGGAACTATTAGTTATAGCTACTAAAAGTACTTTACCATTGAACCTACGTTAAGTAATGCATTCATTTACTATAAAATTATTCAAGTGTCTTCTTTTATTAGCGAAAAATTGTTTATTATTAACTACAATATTCCTTTAGCTAATTCAATCACATATGACATGTACAAAATGCATCCTCTACCAACCCCTTATCGTGGTAACCAGAATCTCTATCTTACATTGAACCTTCAAATCCTTCATCCTAGCATCCACCACGAGAACAGTCTATACAGTGTTCAACGACCTGAGTGAATGTACAATACACTCCACAAGAATGGATGTGCAAATGAACTTCCTTATTCATGCGAACTGACCAACCAGTCTGCGAAATACAACTGTTTTTTCAAAGGGTTAACGTCGATCCCTAAATCCTGCAAGGTGAAACCATCTACGCGGACGCGGAGATATGGCACAACGTTTTTAATAACCAATGGATTTACATCCTTTCGAAGCCTACAACATTGAATATTCTCTGTCACGACACGACCAGTGAAGAAGTCTAAATAAATTGGATTACTTCAACTCGACGCCGATTGTAAGGCTTACACTGCCCACACTATTCTCGATGCTCAAGCAGTCGTGGGTATAATGAACATTTCTACCAAAATTCCAATTACTGACATTACTGAGGACGATTGTTGTGCAACAATAAAAAGAAACATTTCTTTAGACTCTATTCCACTTCAACCAGTGAAGGTTAACGGACTTAAATCTAGACGAACTAAAATTCGCGATTTGCAAGTTAAACCAGTTCGATGAGATTCTACAGCAACAACTTAACAAACCTCTTATTATTAAACATTCAAGTTGGTACACTACTCTACTATCAATTGTTGGTGCATAATATTAGCGACCTTCTTATATAACTTTTTCAAATGGCTAGGAGTGCTTTCCTTACTAAATAAGTATCTGTGCTGTGCCAAGGAACCAAGGACCCCTGAAGAAAATTAGTTCCTCATGTTGTTACCCATGTATTACTATTTATAATCAATCGCATAACAAGAAGAGACGACTCCTCAAACAATTTCTCTAGCAACTTACAATGCTGATCTCGAAGAGATTGATTTTCCACCGAATTCCATCATCTCTGTTCCAGAATCGCCCACAAAGTATTCAACGAGAAGATCAGTGAAGATGATGAACGTTTCCTCGGAGTCTACTCCAATTAATCAGAAATAAAATTGCATATTATAATAAGCTATATTTAATAATTGTAGGATAAATGTAAGAGTTTATAATCCATTAACTATAACCACACGTGCACTTATAATTATAATGAGGAACCCGTATCATAGCAGCCACGCATAAATGCCTATTCAATATAAATTTCTCACTTGATTTAAAAAGCTGTTCAAAATTTAATTCACCCCAGAGGTGTTGCAAGGCTATTATGACCGGAAAACCCATAAATACGTCACTTAAGATAATTAATGTTAGATAAAGCACCCGTATCTTGGCCCCCGCTATATAAACAACCCCCGAAATCGTGGGAACTTAGTTCCTGATTCGTGGCCATACAGTAAGCATCAAGCATCGGTTGCATTGCTGGGTAATCAATACATTGTGTGATCGATTGAATCAGTGAATTCCGTTTTATTATTGTATTATATCTTGTGTTCAATAATAAAGGGAGTAGGGAGCCTCTATGTACAAAGCTGCCCTGGTGTTAGAATAAACTTTTAAAAAACCAGTTTGTGTATTTACGCAACAATATATTCCCACAGGAGAACAGCTAGCTGATGGTTTTACCAAAGCACTGCCTCCACCGAAGTTCCAGCAAATACGAATGAATATTGGAATGAAGTAATTTTTATTTTATTTTATTTTTTATTTTTACTTATTGAAATATTATAGTTCATTTTTTTGTATTAACACATCATTTATACCTACTTAAGGATTTAACTTTGTTTAACACCTTGTATTCAAACAATAAAAGACTAATTTGGTCTGACTGGGTTTTTCTGGGTTTCCCCAATCCATGCAGTGAATGCTGGACCATTAATAATTTATTTATTTATTTTGTTTTTTTCCAGAATAGAACTTTCCACTTAAGTTACTCAAAGGGCTTGCTTATTGCCAAATTTTGTGTGGGAGCGTTGGAGTTTTATGCAGTTTCCAAAATAATAAAGTTACATAAACAATAATATCAAAATTCAGCAATCGCTGACCTTAATCTGGTGCTACCAAACATTACTTGGAAGGCCAGCCTTCAACTGGCCTATTTTTATACTCTTGTATCGATTCTCAGGATATGTATGAGATCATATTATATGTATGTGTTTGGAAAATTCTAACGCAAGCATTCTAAGATCTGTTTTCAAGTCAGTCAATAAGCAGAGAGCAGAGCAACAACTCAGTATTAAGAAAGAATAATCTGTTTGATTTCTCCCTTAACCCTCAACGTCAAGTTGCATTGTTTTAGATGAATAATTTCAGAAATATTATTTAAATACTGCTATTTCTTAATGTGTTTCTTAGTTACAAGAAGCAATGATGACTACATAGTAAAAATTTTGGGTCGATATATATTTTAAAAAAATTTGTAAATAGTTATATACATTTTGTCTCGTTGTGGGCCACTTGACCCTACACAACAAGCCAACCTTGTGGTACAATAGACTCCCAATTTCTGCACGATCAAAGATAAGGCGCGACTTAATGTGGAAGGAGACTTCAGAAAAAATAAAAGGTAACATTGCTTTATGACCGGTTTATGAAAATGCGCAGCAGTAAGAATAAATATCTTCGAACTGGCAGTGAAGCATTTAAAACTGCCCCAGTTTACACACTATGAAGTGATGAAATTTTTAAATGATACCGTGGACTACAGAATGTTTGCTTGCACAGATTTTAATATAGTTTATATGCTAATAACATAGTAGTAATTTTTAAGTAGCTATAAGTACATGAATTATGTATACTTGTAGATATTAATTCTCTGTACTATGCATATTATACTGATTGTATTTTTGTAATCGTCCAATCAGAGTAGTGCCGCCTTCCTTTTTATAAATAATAATAATAAGAATAATATTTATTTTAGAACTTCAACAACTAGTTTGGGGACTTCTAGTAGTCCATCTCGATCCGACAGTGAAGCTATCGGTAGAAGTCAATGTCCAAAAACTAAAAGTAAGGCATTAAAATATTTAAAGGCAGCATAACTAATATATAAGTAGTGTAACTAGAGGGGTTCTCGCACACATTTGACCTTGAACTTTTTCAAGATCACAGACGAGGTCACGGGCGAGGTCATGGGCCTAGCCGGGGTCTACACGTCCGGTTCCCACGATGAATTTTTGGGGCTAAAAGTCTAATTTTGAAATTTTACAAGATTCCCAAGTTGAATTTTGAGGCTAAAAATCTAATTTTGAAATGTTTACAAGATTCTCACGATGGATTTTCGGGATAAAAGTCTAATTTTATTCCTATGCTTATCAAAAAATGTTTCCCAGGCTCAAGCGGATGTGAGTCATCGTCTGGGAATGCAAACTTGTTGAGACTTGCAGATGCGGTGTGTCTAGCCGGATGTTATTATCTACCAATTGAACAATGAAGCTCATTGTTTGAGAAATCTGCACAACCTCTAAAAAATAATTGAACAATGAAGCCTTTGTTTGGAATTTTTTTGCTGAATCAGATAAACCGGATTTTATTGTTTGGAGCTTCAAACGTGTCCGGACTTGTTTGAGAAATGTGCAAAACTGATAAAAATTGAACACCATTGTTTTTAAAATCTGCGCAACTGTTAAACATACTTGAATGGAGCCTTTGTTTGGAAATTTTTGCTGATGCAGTTAATGACTCTCATTATCAGTTGCAACGATGAATAAATAGAGCGGCCCGGCTGTCTGCAAGAGTTAGTATTACAGCAGCACGCGCGCGAACATGTCTGCAATAGATAGCGTTACCGAATTAAGTTCGAATTCAACAGAAACAATCACAGACGCGGTAAGGATTATAAAATATAGTGACGAAGCTGACAAATGGATTAAACATGTAAATAAAACCATTTTCATTGTTAGTCGATTTATCCGTAAGCATAGTTTTAAAAATGAAAATCCACTTAGGCGAGAAGCAAATTTAAGTTTATTAAAGGGACAACGGCAATTATTAAGAAATTTAAAAGCTAAATTAGCAAAGAAGAGGGCGGGTGTAGGAAGTGGTCAGCAGCAGCAAAAGAAGATGTAGAATCGTGTTTTAACAGCCGAATAAGAACAGGTATGATTGTAAATTTCGGTTACAAGGAACATCAAGAATTTCTTTAAAAAGCATACAGAAATTTCTCAATAAAACTAAAACAAATTATAGAAAATAACTTAATGCTTAAATCTAATGTAATATTTAGGGCATTCTTTATAAAACCTAGTAGTGGTGAGATAGATTTAAAAACGTTTTCTACTAAAAATTAAAAAAATAATTCTGGTACTAATTTAAAACAGTGGTATGAGACTAATGTGGAGAATAAGCTGTTGGCGAAATTAAAAGATTTTCAAGAACGTGATTCAGGTTGGAGTTTGCTCGAGATATTACATTTGAAAGTAAATTTAAATCATTACACGCGATTAACAGTAGGTAGATACGTATATTGAGTTACCTCAAGATATTAAAAATAAAAAGGCTATGATTACGTTAATGATGATGAATATTGTTTTTTGTTGTTCGTAGTGTCAGCACTACATCCTGCAAATGCAAATAAGAGTTACGATACAATATCTTCATATCCACACTTCAGTAAAGTTTTAAAGTACTCGGGACTAGAATTTCTAATGCAATTGAAAGATATATCAAAATTTTAAACAATGAATGATTTACGTATAAATGTTTATACGCTAGAAAGAAAAAACAAATTTTGTAAAAATGCAGTATGCCCATAAATATTAGTGAAAATACTCAAATTAATAAAGATGCTATATATTTATTAATGATATCCAACGGTGTGGGGCAGTTTCATTTCTGCTAGATAAAAAACTTATGTAGATTGGTTACAACTCAACTGCATAAAAGAAAAACTCAAACTTTAGTATGTGATACTTGTTTAAATCATTTTGTAACTAAAGAATCACATTTAAATCACATTAGAAATTGTAATAGTGCAAATGAAACTAAAATTAGAATGTCTAAAGAAGGTACAATAGAATTTAAAGACTATAAATATCAGGAAAAAGTACCATTTTCAAGCTACGCAGACGTGGAGTGTATTTTAGAGAAAGAAGAGAATGTTGTTTCCGAAAATGTGAGGATTTATCAAAAACATGTTCCATTTAGTATTGCATATTATTTAAAATGTTCTTATGACGATAGTTTATCTCGATTTAATTTATATCGTGGCGCCGACTGTATGGAATGGTTTCTAAAAGAATTACAATTAATTGTAAAAATGATGAATGGATTCCACAGCTCTTAGACAACCTAGCTCCGACATATGTTGACACTGATCCTAAAAGCGAGAGAATATTGGAATTCGACGAACTTATGGGTCAAGCATTTACTTCGAATGAGTTTGAAAAAGCGCTCAAAAATTTAAACAATACAGCACCTGGCTTTGATGACATTTCTTGTAATTTTCTTTTAAACCTTCCAAGTGACTTTGTAACGTTTCGCCCCGCGCGAACGCGTTTTTAAATTAAAATTAATTAGCGCGTTCCCCCTCAGCGATTTTTGATGATCAGGGGCTGTAGATCTGGAACGCCCGTCCAGCGATAACGGCGCGTCATCAACGGATCCCCCGCTCCACGTTTGCGCATCTCGGCGCCGGTCCCCCTCTTAAACCCTCCGAGGAAGTTGTTCGCTGCACGAAGCCCGAAGGCGAACGCTTATAAGCAATTCCACGACCGCTCCTCAAGGCATTCATCCACTTGTCCACCGACACCTTCACCAGCATCCATTTCCCTCCTAGACCCCGATCCCTGTCCGTCCTGTCTAGTTATTTAATAAAACCTTAGAATCAATTTCCTGACCTGATCCGTAGTCGGCGATAGGCGAAGACTTCTTCAACGAGAAGGCCGCCTTCACGATTGCAACCTGAAACCTGTCCGATATCCTGCAGAATTAGTACGGGACGAAGTTCGCTTGCGAGCCGCTCCGCTGTTCTGCTATTATTTTAACTTGTTTCCCCGAGATCCAAATTAAATAAAGGAATCCGAATTCGTTAATAAATCAATGTAAATTAAGTTAAATAATTCCAAATCTGTTGATAATTTAATTCGCTAAATCAGTAAGACGTGTTTGCCAGCGACGACTCTATTAAGAGACCGCTAGGCCCGTCGATATAACGTAATCAAAGAAACCCCTATTTTGTTAATAAGTTAATTTACAAAGCATTAAGACGTGTCGGCCGGCGACGCCTCAAGTCAGAGACCGCTGAGCCCGTCTATGTAAATAACTTGCTTAGCAAGCAACCTAAATATCCTCTCGCAAATAATTAGTTCACCAAAATTCATGCAATTAACATATGACGATAGCGTCTCGTAATATCTAGTTCAAAAGCCCGTAAAATTACTAAGTTGCTCCCCTCGAAGGAGTTGGTTAATGTTTATATTAGCCTACAGAATTCTACTTACTAGAGAAGCTCGAGGTCATCTCCTACGCAGCAACAGCTAGGTCAAGGACATTCACCAGGTGACTCCAGCGAATCTTCGTGGCTCCGCACTTTACACTGAAACATCACGCCAGGAATTCGCCGATTAAGGGCCAATCCCTTAAGAAACCGCCGGCACGTAAGCGAGAATGTGATATCTAGTTAATTAACCTGTCATTACAGCAACATGTGCCAGAAACTCTGTCGCTGAGGGCCAAGTGAAGAACGCGGACCTGTCTTAAAGCCGGTCCCAAAGTTACCAGAGGCGTGCCGGCAAGAATTCCTGAGGGGGCTATCCAGAAACCACCGTTCACACGGCTGTACGACGGGTTGCAGCGACAAGGGGACAAGGAGCGACGGAAGACCGTAGATTATTTTTATTTTTCCAAATACATGTTAATTTCCAATTATACAATTATGAATACGTTTGTAAATAATTCTAAACACCAATATTAAATTGTTTAAAGCTGTCCTGTGTTTGGTTTGCTACGCCTCTTGTGTATATCTGGGAAATCTTGACCCTGTCTCCGACTCGACTAGCTACCAGAAAGTTAATTAGTAATTATCTTTGTACCCTTAATGAGCACAAGGGTGGAATATTATATGGCGCCCGAGCAGGGACCAGATATACATAAAGAGTGGCAAACCCGGGATCAGTACCTGGAAAATATCCGATTAAAATCTTGTAATTTAAATATTTTATAAAACCTGTTACAGCATAGGAAATCCACCGCAGCCGAAAACCAGCCAGAACCCGTAATGTCCAGCCTAAGATTCCAAGTTCCTTGTCCGAAATCCTGTGTAATCCAGATAAGATCTCCCAGAAACCCTGTCTAGTCCGTAAATCCTCCTGAACCCTCAGGGGTCAGCCTCATCAGCTGACACGGGCCTAGCGTTCCCGAGGCACCCGAGCGAATCCCAGATGAAGAAGATGGCAGCAGAAGGCCAGTTTTTCAGTCCCAGAGCCGCAGGAAGCTGCATGTAAGTGCCTGGTGAGTCTGGAAAGAAAGAATCATGTAAGTTTGTGTGAATGCCGCCGTAGTTAGCGTGAAAACTTACCATGAAACCCGTTTGGAGATGAGTCCTGTGCGCCGTTGTGTGAAAGATTTTACGCCGGGCTCCGCGGCCTCTGAATTTTTCCCTAGAGAGATTGTGTTGTGAAAGAAGGTTATCCTGAACCCCGAATCCTTTCGCACACTCAGAATCTCCCAGCATGAATGTAGGTTGATACCGCAACTGCATCAGCTCCGTAAGCTCCTGCTAGTGTGATCACATGTTGAGACCGCAACTGTGCATCAGCTCCGTGAGTTTGTAACTCTGCGCTTAATCCAGATAAGCGTCAGAGAGCGTTCCAGACGAAGGCATTTATAATGCGATTCCAGAATGTATTCCAGATGAATGCCTTTGTGACAGTGCAATTCTAGAATGAATGCAAATGTGCCTCCGCTCCGTGAGTGTGAAACTCTCCTACCCAGATAAGCATGAGAGAGTTTTCCCTGAACGAATGTACCTGTAACAGAGCGTCTAATTTTAAAATGCGAGTAGTATGATTGAAAGTACTGACCGTTCTCCTTCTGAAGCGTACTTTTACCCCCGTAGACCCGGCTTACAGTAAAAGTTTGTAGGTATACCGAAGCTTGAAGGAGAAGATGTGGAAAGGAAGCCGACTGTTTCCTGTACCAGATGACTCGAAGTTGAATTTTTTTTGTGCTTACTAGTTTCCGGAAGATTGTGCGCCGGGCTCCGCTGCTTATACAATCTTCTTCCAGCTGAAAATTTGAATGAATGTACAAATAGTCTGTCAAGAAACCGGAATGCTTTCAAGTATCCAAATAAGTCCAGAATGTATTCCGAAAGAAATGAACGTTTTCTGTGTCGAGATCCTCAGGTCCCTTGTGGACGTCTTCTCCACCGGTGTTCTCCCATTTTTACCCAGGAGGAGGTCATGTGTAACGTTTCGCCCCGCGCGAACGCGTTTTTAAATTAAAATTAATTAGCGCGTTCCCCCTCAGCGATTTTTGATGATCAGGGGCTGTAGATCTGGAACGCCCGTCCAGCGATAACGGCGCGTCATCAACGGATCCCCCGCTCCACGTTTGCGCATCTCGGCGCCGGTCCCCCTCTTAAACCCTCCGAGGAAGTTGTTCGCTGCACGAAGCCCGAAGGCGAACGCTTATAAGCAATTCCACGACCGCTCCTCAAGGCATTCATCCACTTGTCCACCGACACCTTCACCAGCATCCATTTCCCTCCTAGACCCCGATCCCTGTCCGTCCTGTCTAGTTATTTAATAAAACCTTAGAATCAATTTCCTGACCTGATCCGTAGTCGGCGATAGGCGAAGACTTCTTCAACGAGAAGGCCGCCTTCACGATTGCAACCTGAAACCTGTCCGATATCCTGCAGAATTAGTACGGGACGAAGTTCGCTTGCGAGCCGCTCCGCTGTTCTGCTATTATTTTAACTTGTTTCCCCGAGATCCAAATTAAATAAAGGAATCCGAATTCGTTAATAAATCAATGTAAATTAAGTTAAATAATTCCAAATCTGTTGATAATTTAATTCGCTAAATCAGTAAGACGTGTTTGCCAGCGACGACTCTATTAAGAGACCGCTAGGCCCGTCGATATAACGTAATCAAAGAAACCCCTATTTTGTTAATAAGTTAATTTACAAAGCATTAAGACGTGTCGGCCGGCGACGCCTCAAGTCAGAGACCGCTGAGCCCGTCTATGTAAATAACTTGCTTAGCAAGCAACCTAAATATCCTCTCGCAAATAATTAGTTCACCAAAATTCATGCAATTAACATATGACGATAGCGTCTCGTAATATCTAGTTCAAAAGCCCGTAAAATTACTAAGTTGCTCCCCTCGAAGGAGTTGGTTAATGTTTATATTAGCCTACAGAATTCTACTTACTAGAGAAGCTCGAGGTCATCTCCTACGCAGCAACAGCTAGGTCAAGGACATTCACCAGGTGACTCCAGCGAATCTTCGTGGCTCCGCACTTTACACTGAAACATCACGCCAGGAATTCGCCGATTAAGGGCCAATCCCTTAAGAAACCGCCGGCACGTAAGCGAGAATGTGATATCTAGTTAATTAACCTGTCATTACAGCAACATGTGCCAGAAACTCTGTCGCTGAGGGCCAAGTGAAGAACGCGGACCTGTCTTAAAGCCGGTCCCAAAGTTACCAGAGGCGTGCCGGCAAGAATTCCTGAGGGGGCTATCCAGAAACCACCGTTCACACGGCTGTACGACGGGTTGCAGCGACAAGGGGACAAGGAGCGACGGAAGACCGTAGATTATTTTTATTTTTCCAAATACATGTTAATTTCCAATTATACAATTATGAATACGTTTGTAAATAATTCTAAACACCAATATTAAATTGTTTAAAGCTGTCCTGTGTTTGGTTTGCTACGCCTCTTGTGTATATCTGGGAAATCTTGACCCTGTCTCCGACTCGACTAGCTACCAGAAAGTTAATTAGTAATTATCTTTGTACCCTTAATGAGCACAAGGGTGGAATATTATAACTTCTTTTAGCTTTAAACGACATGTGGTTAAGGAGTGAGCAAGTTAATGAGTTGAAAAATATTCTAATTGTCCCAGTCTTAAAGCCAAATAAAAATATATATTCTCCGGATTCGTACCAACCCATCTCCTGGTTATCATGTGTCACAAACACATTTAAACGACTAATAAAGAATCGCTTGGAGTGGAGACTGGAATCGGAGAACCTTCTACCGGAAAAGCAATATGGATTTCGGAAATGCAGAGGAACGATTCATGTCTTGGTAGATTTTATTACAAATATTCAAATGGGTCTGACTAACAACTCATATATAGCAGTGGTCTTTCTTGACATAGAGGGCGCCTACAACTCAGTTAATCTTGACCTTCTAGAAGACAAAATGTGCAAAATAGGCATCGCTTCACAAGCCTCTCGCAATATTACTAACATATTTCGACAACGCAAAATATTTCTTAAATCTTTCACTAATAGACTCGTGGGACCTATAGTAGTGTCATTAGGCTTGCCACAAGGCTCAATATTAAGCCCTACGCTGTTTAATATTTACTGCATCGACCTTCATCAAATCATGGGAAAAGAGGTAAACGTTTGCCAGTATGCGGATGATGTTTGTTTTTGGTTGATCAAAATTTGGAATCGCTTATATTAAAAATGAACGTAACCATGCACAAAGTAGTTCACTGGCTGAATGATAACGGTCTTAAATTGGTAACTAACAAATCAGCAGTAATGTTATTCTCACGCCATAGAAATATACCGGTGGATTTAATATCCCTCGCTAATATCAACTTACCAATTAAGACAGCCTTTAAATATTTAGGACTAACCTTAGATAATAAATTAAACTGGAAACCGCATATTGACAATTTAGTTGCTAGGTGTGAAAAAAGTTTGAATTTTATGAGAATGATGACAAAAGTTAAATGGGGCGCCGACAATATTGTTATGCGTAATATCTATAAAAGTCACGTTATCCTTAATTGATTACGGATGTATTTTATACGACTCTGCCTGCAAATCAGTTCTTAAAAAGGTAAATACCATACAAAACAAAGCATTGAGAAAATGTACAGGTGCAATGCAAACCTCACCAGCAGAAGCAATCCGCGTAGAAACACACGAGCCTCCCCTCTCTCTTAGAAGACGCTTTATCGCTGCAAAATTTTTAATGAAACTTGGTAACCTTCATTTTTCTTTCCTTACTAACAAAATTGCATACTTGGCGAAGTTGGATATAACTGCAGACTACTGGGCGTCTAAAAAATCCCCCATATTAGCGGTGGCGCAAAGATATAGTCAAAGGTTTAACATTGATACTTTAGGGAATGCGCTCGATGATTTAGATTACTTTTCTTACAATAGTAATATCAACATTACTTTCCCCAATTACACAGGGAACCCTGTAATCGACGACCAGTTGTATCGGGCTGAACGATCTAAGATAAAGGGATCATTAATTTTTACCGATGATTCCAAGACAGTAGATGGATGTGGGTGCGCGGTTTATAATCCATCACCAAAGAACATAAAATGTATTATAAGTTTCAAAACTGATTAATCCTATAACATATTCTGATTTCGGATCCAGATGTATGGATGGATACCGAGCTGTGAGAACAGATTCATTTCCAGACAAGGTAAACGTCGAGGACATGTTTAATATTAGACGGTTTAACTAGAATTGAAACAAAACATCTGGTGACCTATAATTTTAATTACAATCCCACCAGCTTGTGACCTCCCGCCTCTAAGAATCTTACTGGAAAACAACTTTTATTAAACAATAGGTTTTACTTTCCTTTTACATCCTTATTCAGTATACATTGCAACTGTTTATTTAAGATAGGTTCTAACAATAGAGACATTTTATCTATTCTATTCTTAAATCACATCCTGTCGAGTGCGCACAACTGCCAGTAATTTCATGGAAGTTCATCATCCCCCTCTTCTTCTTTCTGACGAATTTTGACAATCGGGTAAAAGTGAACCTGCTTGCTGATGTTGTTTTTACTCCTAACGATCTTTGTCATACAACACCAGTTTATGTTTCAACTGGTTATTAACAAGTTCAGATCTGGCGACCGCTCGCTTAATTTCAAACAAAAAAGTTCCTTTGAAATATCTTTTAATTTGCAATATATATCAAAACCTCTTTTCAATCTCTCCAGATTTTGAGTCCAGCGGTTGAACTGCATTCGATATTTATCGTATCGCTGCTGCTTCATAATGTGAATGTGTGCAACTCAGACTTTCCATACTATAAGTACATCCTCAGACGTCATCCCCCCACATCTGCAAGTCTGGACAGGTTTGTACAGGTCTTTTCTCGCAGCTTTACTAGCAATAAACTGGTAGGAAGCTAACACATGGTGTCGTGCGAAAACTGCAAACATAAACGCCCGCAATTTACAGAATCATAAGTTTGAAATGCCTGGTGATTATATTTAATAGGATGACAGCTGCCAGTTCTGCCACTTGTCAAATATTTCACAATTTCTATTCGCGTAGGGCACTGATAATAGATGGCGCTATCAAAATCTAACATGGCTGCTAAGGACGGGGTAAACAACGAGCGCCAATGTAATAGGCAATTACGTCATTCATCCTATTCGTTTGTGTTGACCTCCACGTGTTCAGCAGCGGTTACTTTGTGATTGTTTTGTGAGTTTGTGTTAGATTTGAGCACCGATAAAGTAAAAATGCCCCTCGTAACACTGTGTGACATCTTCGAGTATGTGAAGAAAGGTACGAGATGCTTAAAGGAAGGTAAAGCAGTGCTGAATGCAGGACATGTCATTATGTGTAGCCTGAACAATAAAAATAATGACAAAGTTGATGCCCTGTGTTTGCAAACATCAAACCTAAAAGGACCACCAAATTCGATTACATTTATATTCGAGTTGTGTAAGTTGTTCAAAAACTTGGTTGTTTTTACATAAAATTCTATTAATCACACCTACTTACAGCTACTTCCAAAGAATGGAACTGCAAATGCAGTTGTAAAGCAGGTGCAGGATGCAAATGCAAACACATAGTTGCTTGTTTATTGTTTATTAACAGGTTAGTCATGCCCTGATGAAAATAATTATTTTTCCCACGCCCACATACGAAAGTGGCAGTTTCCATACAGTTAAGTGGCCATGAAAAATGAAAATATCATTAACCCGGTCGTTATCATAACGAACGTGTTTGTTATGAAAAAATGCACAATTCTCAGTTATATAGTGCGCCAAATATGTAAATTTAACCTCAAAACTGCTGACAATACCGCATTTTAACGTAAAAGTTACTGAAAATGTCTTTTTTCCCAAAAACTACTGACACTGTCAGTTGTCACAGTAAAACTGTCATTTGTTAAATTACAAAAAAGTGTCTTTGTGGTCATGGAAAAAATAGTGTACCACCGCGGCCAAAAAAATGGAAACACCAGCGTTAATCAAGTTAACGCTTTTTTATAATTTAACACAGTGTTATTATTGGGGGTTTACATAATATTAGGTTATATTTTAATGAGATAAAAAACTGAAAAGGTGTGTTTTAGATTCAAAATCAAAAATTCTATTTAAAATAATCTGTACAATTAAAGTAGCTAATTACAGGATAACAACCATAAAGTAGAAACAGTGTTTAATATTTTGTAGCAGCTCCGCGTCGATCCAAAACGTTTTGAAGTCTTCTATTCATAGACAATATTAAATTTCTTACAACTTCTACATTAATTTGTTGCCAAGCTTGCTGAATAGCTTCCCTTAGCTCGTCTCTGTTTCGCGGCCTAAATTCCCGACTGTGAATTTTTTTTAACAGCAAGACCCATACGTTTTCCAGCGGGTTTAAATCTGGGCTTCTTGCAGGCCAGTCAAACATATTAGTATCATTTTCCACTAACCAGTTATTCACGTATCTGTACATATAGACTGGACAGTTATCTTGCTGGAAAATAATAATAATAATAATAATAATAATATGGTCTTTATTTACATATATCAACACTGGATCACAATTTACATAAAAAGAAAAAAAACACCTATATTCAATCATTAATAATAAAAGAAAAAATATATGGAGGGCCAGATTCAGCTCAAAGCAGAAGCAGTGAGCAGTTCTTCCACCTAACCCTACGTTGCGAAAACAACAAAAACACACAATACTAAAACTATAGTCTGGCTTTGCCTTCACTGTTGCCCGAAAACCACAACGCATTAAAAAAAAATAAAATAAAATAGGGGAACACGCTAAATTTGTCTTGAATGAAGTGTTTTGCTAAGCTGGCACCTAAACGAGGATAAAGATAGTGTTTGTACTTTGAGGTTTACGGGCAAGTCACCAAACCATTTCGCAATGTTATATAGATAACGTCGTTTTCCAAATTCACTGTAACGTAATGGAACAGTGATATTACCCTTAAACCTCAAATTCAAATTATGCACATCTGTACGAAATGATATTTTGTTGTATAAGTACGGTGGAGTCTTAAATAGCAGAATTTTATAATACAAGACGGAGCGATGAAAGAGTCGCCTGTTGATCATATTTAACCACCCAGCATCTTTAAGTTTATAAGTTATCCTGTCATATTTACGTATACCATAAATAAATCACAAACAGGCATTCTGTAATTTTTGAATCCTAGCTTTATCCTGATAATCAAGACATGAATCGTATACTACGTCGCAATAGTCCATCTGTGATAAAACCAAACTACGGCATAATGTAGCCTTTACCCCGGTGTTCAAAACATGTCGGTTTTGGTATATAGATCGCAGATTGCAATAAGCTTTCTGCAAACAGTTAGAGACATGTTGCTTAAAACGTAGCGAGGAATACAACAACTGGTAATAAATTGTCGAAAATTTTGACTTGTACATGAAGTTTCGCAAATTCAAGATCTTTTTTCTTTCCAAAATATATTACAGACGATTTATTAGCATTAAGCTTTAATGAATGCTGCTGAGAAATGATAGAGAGACGTTCCAAATCTTTATTAATAAATGAATTTGCTAAATGTGGGTTTGCAGCATGAAAAGAAAAAATGAATCTGCGAATCAGCATAAAAATGAGAATTACAAGAAACAATCGCAGAAGAAAAATGAGAAACGTAAATCGTAAACAAAAGTGGACCAAGAATTGAACCTTGGGGCACTCCTCTATTATTAACTATAAAGTTGGATATATGGTTGCCAACTCTGACAGCTTGTAACCGCCCACATAAATAATTCGACAATAAGGAAACTGCATCGGGTTTTAGACCAATATAGTGTAAAATCGATAACAAAGTTTTGTGCTCAATTGTGTCGAAAGCTTTTGAATAATCTAAGAGAATAAGCACAGTGACTTTGCCAGCATCAGTAGCAGAAACCAGATCATCGACAATATTTAAAAGAGCAGTGGCACAACTATGTCCTTTTCTGAAACCCGACTGTGTAACAGGTAGTATTTTATTTGAATCTATATGTTCACGGAGTTGTTGCTCAATGATCCTTTCGATAATTTTTGACATTGCTGGTAAAATACTGATTGGCCTCAGTTCTTTAAAAGTTTTAGGACTATTTATTTTAGGGATAGGATTAATAATAGCATATTTCCAGGCTTCTGGAAAAACAGAATTGTTTAAACAATAATTAACGAGATGAGTTATGACAGGCAGAAGAAAAGGGACAGAAAATTTAATAACAGTAATACCTATGCCGTCATGACCAATCGCGTTAGTTTTAATGGAAGATATAATTTTTAGTACTTCCAATTCATTTACAGATTTAAAAACAAAATATGAATTAATAGAATTTTTAACATTAGTAGAGTAAAAAGTACGAATATTATCAGAATTCGTCGAAATTTGAGGTATAGAGTCAACAAAATAATTATTTAATTTGTTACTATCAGATAATTCAGGAGGTAAGTCTGCTCGAACCGTTTTTTCGAAATGTTGAGTTCATTTAGGTTTTTCCAAAACAATCGCGCGTTGTCAGTAAATACAGAATTAAAGTATGCCTTTTTTTCTCTTCTAACGGCACTTACAACTTGATTCCGCAGTTGCTTATAAAAATTAAAATGATTAGGATTTTTCGATTTTTTGAATTTATGTAACGCCTGATCTCTTAACATCATGTCCTTAAGTGTATTAGTTAGCCATGGAACAGATGCTTTAGTAATCCGAAGTGTATTTTCTGGAGCAAACAAATCTAATAAGGTGAATACATTTTCGTTAAAGAACTTGACTTTGTCATCTATATTATTTATATAATAAATATTATTCCATGGAATAGAACGCAAAGCATAATCAAATTCAATATAATTAAAATGTCTGAAACTTCTACATGTTTTAAAAATAGGTTGTTTGTTTTTTAATTTTGGCAAATTAATACTACAGCATACCGAATAATGATCAAAATTACCATTTACTGGTACAACAGAAGAGGAAATTACGATTTCCGTTTTAGAAGTTAGTATGAAATCAATAAGTGTACTAGAGGTTTCTGTTACACGAGTCGGTTCGGTAATTAACTGAGAGAATCCGAAAGTTTCACAAAAGTCCATAATACAAACAGAAGATGCAGTGTTAACATTAAGTAAATCTATGTTAAAATCACCGAAGCAAAAGACAGCCTCAACATCCGGCAATATCACAGACAAAGTCGACTCTAAAACATTTATAAAATCACGATAAAATTTTTGATGTGGATTGTATACCACCCCAAATGCATATTTGCGACCCTGGAAGGTAATACTCAACCATAACTGTTCGATATCAATGCAGGTATCAATGACAGTATAACGTAATGATGATGAGAGATAAAATGCAACTCATCTGCCTCTGGCCAGTCGGTCTCTCCGTATTATATTAAATCCACGTACAAAAATATCCTCGTCCTCAATAACGTCAGTTAACCAGGTTTCGGTAACAGCTAGCACATCAAATGAATTATTGAGGACATGCTCCCTAAAATCAGAAAAATTATTAACTAGTGAACGGCAGTTGATATGAAAACAATTTAAATTTAAATCTGAATGCATTACAAAAAATTAGAAGTAACTGACTATCGGGCAAAATGAAAGCGAAGCAAGACAGCGCATAATGACAATAATTATAAATAGATAGCACTCGTAAAGTGAGAAAATTAAGTTAAACTTGTATATCGAACCTCATAATCAAAATTAAAATTCAAAACACAGAGAATTAAACAAATTAAACGTACCAAACAATTAACTTATTTAACTAATTAAACTAAGTAGGAGAACAATAAATTTTCAACAAATTAGTAGCAAATAGATTATCAGTTACTTGAAATGAAAACGTAAATGTGCAAATAATGATATGTAGACAAAATACGTACACTAAAAATTCTCTAAATAAGTTCACCCAAGATAGAAGCGCAGTGATAGCAGAAAATATGTATTTATATTTTCACAGTTATATTGCTGTATGGTTGGTTTGATAAGTGGTTTTACTGAACTATAAATCGGAAATACTCGAAATTTTTATAATTTTGTTATCGACTTTTGTGAGGATTTTGCCATTATAAGACCACACATTGCGAATACCAAATTTAATTCCAGCGGCCTTTAATAATTCCATTCTTCTTTTTGTGAGATCCTCCTTAATGACCATTTTCGTCCCCTTCAGAAGCTTTTTATTAATGTACACCAGGTTTTTGGTATTCCTGCTTACAAATTTTACTATGATGGCACGATGTCCAGATTTTTTCCCAGGGAGACGATGGCTGCAGTCAATTAAAGAGATGGGAACATCCAAACGCAGTTTCTCTTTACAAACTTTACTAATGAGCTCGTCCGTGGATTCACCTTCTTCTTCTGGAACTCCAAAAAACCGCAAACTGTTTGATCGTGTGTATTGCTCAAGATCGTCGGCACGTTGAAGAGACTCAGTTTCTACGACAGCTAAACGATTCTCCAACTTCTGTATTTTGTCGGTGTAGGACTTTACTTCGTTTCGGATATGAACTTGCATTTTAGATTTAAAAAAATTAAAAAAAATTTGATTTGGAAAACGCTAGCTAACTGTTGGTAACATGACTGCTTCTAATATATTTCTGTATGTTTCGCCTGTTAAACGACCCT
Organism: Agriotes lineatus; assembly: GCA_940337035.1. Lineage (NCBI taxonomy): Eukaryota > Metazoa > Arthropoda > Insecta > Coleoptera > Elateridae > Agriotes > Agriotes lineatus. The sequence goes on along the minus strand of CALNHX010003596.1, from coordinate 103,789 downwards.
CAATTCTGAAACAAGCACCTACACCTTCTTCACTTACTTATCCAGTCCCATACATTTACAGAAAATCGTCCACTATTTTGCAAGTTTTGGATGTATATTTCCTCAAACCGTTGATTTTGAGGTCTATAAACACGGACGTGGCTGTTGAAACTGGACTGAAAAATCTTTTCATCGGAGAATACAACTTTATTCCAGAAATCACCATCTTCATTAAGATATTGCAAAGCAAATCCAACCCTGGCGTCTTTATTTGCTTGCGTAAGAATTGGTTTCCTTGCAGGTGCCCTATTTCTTAGCCCAATTTCCTTTACACGTCGACGTGCAGTTCTAACTGACCCTGGGAAATTTAAAACTTCTCGGGCTTTAAATGCAGTAGAAAAAGGCTCTTCTACAAGATGGTTTACTAAACAGCATCTTCTCCTTCGGCCGATACTTTCGGACGCCCTGATCCACCTGCTCGTTCAACAGTATGAGATTGGTCCCATTTTTTCTTAATTTTTGAGATACACCTGTGGTTTGCGTGTAAATCTCTTGCAACACGCCGTAAGGCGAAGGGTGGTCATTCTACCAACTTAGAAATAGCTCTTGCCTTTTCTACTTCAGTTAAATGTCTCGGCATTTTCACGTTTGAAACACTTTGACTTTTTACTTTTGACAACAACTGACAACTGCATTAAACAATATGATATATGTTTCCATTTTTTTGTCCGCGATGGTACATAACTCGCTTGAAAGTGTATCGTATGCCACTTTCGCAGCTGGTTATGTAATATACTATTAATGTATCAGTATGTTATAATTTTCTAGAAAGGAATTGGAACAACTGAGTTGCACGGACGTAGAGCAAGTGTGGGGCCAAAGGAAGCTCAATATAAATTCTGAGCATGCTGATGTAGAAGCAGTATCACAGTACTGCCATGTGAAATCCACCACAGCTGTAAAAGGCAATCATCACATTACAGAGGAAATGATTAGACACGGTACAAAAATTAATAATTGGTAAGCAAGTTTGAACGATTACATTTGGACTAATTAATAACAAAATATTAACCCTAGGTATACGTCATGGTTCTGTAATACACGGATGCCGCCCTGGCTAAGTACCATTGCAAAATGGGAGCCGCAATGAAAGGGTTAGGATATAATTAACATTTTACTAACTTATTTAGTAATTTTCTTGAATGTATTGGATTTGGTATTTGCTGTAATGACTTTATGCATTTCAGGTACACCAGATTCTGAAGCTGCAATACACTACAGCATGGAACGGAAATCTGTGCTCCTTCCAACCATGCATGTTGAAGAAAACCAGAGTGCCAGTTTCATTAAAGCAGCATTAAAATTGTACCTGTGCTCAAATTTCAACGTGGATTTGCCAACAGTAGGCTGGACGAACAAACAAGGGCATATTTCATTGAACACGTTGAGGTTAATTTAGAAAAATCTTTGAACTATGCCATAGAAACAACAACGCAAGATAACAATTTATGGAGGTGTTTACGGCAGTGCAGGATGACCGCTTCAAGGTGCTACGAATTGTACACTTATTGTTCTAACAAAAAACTAAATTGGGACAAAAAAACTTCTGCTTACCTAGTGCCATTCAAAGGAAATAGGTTTACGGAATATGGGAAAAGCCAGAAACCATTAGCAAGAACGGCGTATGAAAAGCAGTTTGGTAAAATTTGCCAAACCGGTGTGGTTATAAATCCTCTATTACCATGGCTGGCATGTAGTCCCGATGGATTGAAAATGTATGAAGGACGTTTCTACAAACTTGTAGAAATAAAGTTCCCACTTGCAGGTTCCACCAAATCTTACAATCAAATTTTAGACAATCTACCATATGTGAAATGTGATGGGAAACAATTGTTTCGCTATTATTTAAATCCCAAACACACGTATTACGGGCAAGTACAACTGTCGATGGCTATTTTAAATTTAGAACTTTGCGATTTTGTTATATATAGCTCATATGATTGTACAATGTGTGTAATAGAAGTACAAAGAGGCGAAGTATTTATAAATTCATTAATTAATAAGTTACACTTTGTACATTTAAATTTTTTATTAAAAAAACTTGCAATGTAGAAATAGCAAATTAAACTAGTTTTAAGGACATACAATTTTTTAATTAAACTGAATATAATTACATATCTTTAGTTTTATTTGACACATGGTTTATTAGAAAAAACCTGAAATTTACATAGCTAGGAGTATGTTAATAGTTAAATTACATTAATTCTACGTGAAAAGTAGCAGTGAAGTTATAATTTTATTATATTAGTGTTATACAATACAATTAAACTAATATTGAGTCACTTTAGTTACCAGAAATGCCTTGTAAAGGGTGTTTTTTTAGAGGAGGAGAACTTTAAATTGAAATAAAACACAGAAAAAGGTTTTTAATATCCATGAAATTGGCTTTATTTGAAAGATAATTTTATGGCATTTATGTTTGAATATGATTTCGGGCATGTGACCGCCGCGGCTGGCGTGTACATGACGTAATCTGAAGGTCCAATTTTCACACACTCTTCGCAGTACATCAGTAAATCGCTATAACGCCTCGAATGTTGGCTTCCAAGTGTTCAATTGTTTCCGGTCTATCGACGTAGACATGCGACTTTACGCGAGCACTTGGAAACCAACATTCGACGCGTTATTGCCGAAATACAGCCTGATTTACTGCGAAGAGTGTGTAAAAATTGGACCTCCAGATTACGTCATGTACACATTCTTTGTATTGCTCGTTCAACATGCACCTTAGCTCTAGTTATAGATGCAGTTTTTTCAGCATCTGATTTTGAAAATTGTTTCAGATTTTTAGTTAGAAAAGGCGGATGAATTAATTTTACGAAATGTTGATTACATTCGTTTTGTATTAAAATTCCCTTATCTACCATTATGGCGTCGCCTGGTTCTAATTTATCTATTAAACGCTCAGCATTAAATATAGCTTTATCAGAAGCTCGACCACCATAACCTTTACTATGAAATGTTATTAGCCCAGAAGGAGCCACACCAACTAAGTATTTAATAGTGTGCCTTTTCTTGTAACGAGAATAAGATTTAATTCTGCATTTAAGGCACTTACTTTTTTCAATGGGTAATTCAGCACAATCTAAAATTATTCTTGTTGCCTGATATTTTTCGAAGCAGCACGGCATATTACTTAATATTTCTTCCTTTGGAGGGAACCTTATAATTGGTTTTAAAAGTAAACTTAATTTTGTTATTGTGGAACGAAAATAGGTCCGAGCTGCTTTTGTGCTGATCTGAAATAATACAGCTAAGCTACTGAAAGTAAGATCTAATTTAATTTTCATTAGCGTCAGAAGAATCGTATTTTGGCAAGATAAATTTGTGTTTGCAGATGAAACCTTTGAAATTGCCGTAACTAAAATGTTAAATACAGTTAAATTAACCACACCTATTAAAGTTCTGCATTTGTAGTCATTTTCAATTAACGTATCTACATTATACTTGGCAAATTCTTGGAAAGTGTTTACCTGAAGAGATTTATCATCACATATTTTCCTAAACAACACGGGATTTTCTTTAAAAAAATTAAATTAGAAATTACTTCCGAGTTGCTACTGGTAGCTCCTGTACTCAATTCTAAATCAGGTTCATCTTCACAGAACTTGGGAATCTGTACCATCTGTTTTCTATCACTACGATTGTTAGCTCTTGTACAACGTTGTTTTATAGTGTTTTTATTAAACACACGATCGTGTAGCCCCACTGGTAAGTTCACTGAATGCACAGCAGTCTTCTTCAGCCTAGGTAATTGATTGACGTGAGCTGCAAAAGATTGTACAAGTAGTTGTAATTCGAAAGAAAATTTTTAGAAATGTGTTACTTGTTAATCTTGAATTTCGAAAAATTATTATGTGAAAAACTTGATCTTGAAAATATATGATACATTTAATTACCTCTATAAACGAAATCGTCGTCCTTAAAGTGCAAGCTGCATACTTTCATATGAGGTGAAACCTTTTTCCCCATTTTTATCAATACTGTCCATTTCTTACATATTACTTTATTCGTTCTAGGAAACTTGTGCAAACTAATATTATTCTTGTACGTAGATGAACATTGCGGTACGCAACAATTGTTTTTACTTTTAGAAACACGTGAGGTAGTCGCCATCGGATTGTTTTCAACACAGACAAAAAAGGAACATTTTCAACTAATAGCTGATGGCGTAAACAAACTTCTACCCCGAGTTTGGCCGCTTGGCGTCGTGGCGATCTGTGCCCTTCGCGTATTGGAGGTTGTAAGTTTCCAAAACTATCAAAGTAAATTGCGTCTTTCCCCCGTTTTATGTAAGCAACCCAATGTGTACCAATATAGGTTTTATCATCCAAATTTACAATACCGCATTCTATATTTCGAACCTGCTTTGGTAAATCATCTCTCATAAAAATACCGTAAAAGTTAGGAATTTTTAAGAGTATGATTGTAAATCGATATTTGACAAGGCCCGGTTTGGCAGCTGCATTACAAATTTTTTGTCGTGAACAATCCGTATCCTTTTTTATAAGGTTTTAGATATAACCCTTTACCTAAAGCTATTGCTTCCATCGTTTTATTATGTGTTTCAGACTCTGCTAATTGTTTTTTGCCGACTGGGCATCTTTAACCACCTTTGCAATCCCTGCAGCTCCACCGCTAAGCGCTCCTAACGCGCTAAGTCCTGCAAAGATTGGAATCAAGGGTAACATTCATCTGCCCATGATTCTATGTATTTAAAGCGGACAAAACACACGCTACGTCATGTAACGCGTACGCCGAGCGCACAACAAACGTACGCCGACCGTACGCTCATCCAGAACAAGTGCCGAGCGCGGTTTTCTTATCGCTTCGAGCGTACCCTCAAGTCTGTGCTATCTTATGACTGCACACACGACAAGCGGTTTCAAAGCGGTGAGTATCAGACGCGGTTGTCAAATATCTTTGTCATATATGAAAATATTTTACTTAGATGAGTAGTATCTGACTGATCATTTGTTTTGAAGGTTATATATGTAATAATTTAATTTTAGTGGTAAATATGTGTTCCAATATCGAAACCGAAAAATTAATAATGGAAATTCAGGCAAGACCAGCCATATGGGACATGCAGCATGTTGATTATGCAAGTAAAATAAAACGAAAACGAATCCATTGTCTTGAATACGAATACTGGCAACATGTCATCGTTATGTTTATCGCGGCGACATTTTAGCCGAGTCGTGTGTTTTATCGCAGGCGGCCGTCGAATCGGCTGCCGACTGGGCGCCGACTCGTGTGTTTTATATCGCAGGCGGCTGCCGAGTCGGCCGCCGACTCGGCGTGAACCGCTTCGTGTGTTTTCAGCCTTAGTCTCGTAGCAGTCGTCCTCCTCCTAATTCAGTTCGTGCTTTTTTCACCACCTGATTGAAAGTAAGCGTATCTCCGGAACAAGGTGCTCTCTTTCTCGTTTTACTGGTTTTCTTTTTAGCTCCCATCCCCATTTTTACTTTTGCCTTCATAGCTGCAGCTACTCCAGCAGCCGAGACACGTTCGCCTAAGCTAGCATCTGAAGCTCTAATACGTCCAATAGCATTTTTAGCTAAAATTCTGCCAGTTTTATGTCGTTCCTCCATATTATCAGAATGTTTTGCATAAGCCAAATCGTGCTCACGACACGCTTGATCTAATTTGTTAATTCCGGGATCTCCTCGTGCGATTCTTTTCTCAAGTTTTGTGCCTAGCCCGCAAAATTGATATCCTGGTATGTGCAATTCGAATGGCAATTTATTAATGAGCGCATTGAGTGCATCAGCACCTCGTCGGCGAATGACTGGTTTACTGTTTCGACGTCGAACAATTTTATAGAACTGAGAACAGATCGATTAGGACCATAATATATATATATATATATATAGCAGTTTTAGTATGAGTTTGTAAGTAGACATCATGAAGGTAGTTAAACTAAAAAAATTGCTTGCCAATAAAAAATCATGATGATAACCATACCGCATCTCTAAGCAGAAGACACGGTCTGCTGTTACCTTCCACAATACGATGCATCGTTACAGGCCCATCGAATTGTGGTAAAACAAACGTCGTTATTTCACTAATAGAACATGCTAATGAAGTACGATTCGAAAATGTGTATATATATTCAAAATTGCTGTTTCAACCAAATTTTGAATATCTAAGTAAGTTGTTGCAATCAATTCCTGAGGTTGGTTACTATACATACAACGATGGTGTGAACATTGTACCACCTGACCAAGCTAAATCTAACAGCATTTTTATTTTTGATGACATTGCTAGCGACAAACAGGACGTTATGAGTGAATATTTTAGCATGGGTCGACATAAAAATATAGACAGTTTCTATCTTTGTCAAACGTATCCATGTATTCCTAAACATCGTATTCGCGATAATGCTAACATGCTGGTGCTGTTTAACTAGGACGATATGAATTTACAAAAGGTCTATCGAGATCATGTTAATACCGACATGACTTATGAACAATTTAAAGAAATGTGCGCTTATTGCTGGAATAGTCATAAACACGGATTTTTGGTAATAGACAAAGATAGTGATTTAAAGAATGGTCGCTATCGTCATGAATTTGATTCGTATATATACATCGAACAATTCTGGTATCTATTATTTGATAGAAAGCTGTTAGCGTGTGAACTAGTTTGAATCTGTCAGTATACTTGTCTGTCTAACTGTCTAGCTGGCTGTCCACCTGTCTACCTGTCTACCTGTCTAGCTGTCTACCTGTATAGCTGTATACCTTTCTACCTGTCTACCTGTCTAGCTGTCTACCGCTTACATACTTGCACCGATTATGAAAACGAATGTAGCGACAGAACTTATTAAAACTAAAAATATTATAAGACAGAAAGTTCGAGCTCTTAAGGAGGGTAAGTTGGTGGAACAACAGCTCCTCAGTAATTTTTTAAAACCTGTTGCAGAACAAATGCAAAGTCTTGCAAAAGAGATAAATAAAAAGAGAATCCTCCATCACAACTTAAGCCTTTCAAATTGAAAAAGAAAGACAAGTTAAATACAATTATGATGACGATAAATATAATCTTAAAAGAAAAACTAAACACGGTTATGATGCAGATAATATTGTTTGAATCCGCCGAAGATGATCCTTTAACAACAATAGCAAACAAATTTCAACCGTCTCACAGCATAGAACCGCAAGCTATAAGCTCTTTCTTAGAACAGTATGATAAACTTCCTAGGAAATATGTAATCAATTATCTTATAGAAAGACCAAATCTAGGGAGGTATGGAATTAGATATGATTTTATAAAAACTAACTTTATTTTGGTTGAGATGAGCTAGATATAAAGGGTTCAGATATAATTGTAAAATATGTGCGCTATGAAGGCACAGCTGTTTTGTACGAATTACTATTTAAAAACGATTCTCAAATAACTCCAACGTCGACAGACAGAACAAATTATAATATAAACAGAACAAATGCCGCGCATAGACATTTTGATAAAAATGGGCAGAAGGTAGGTTTCCAACCCAACGAAATACAAGATATTTATCAAATCTGACCCGTCATCACCACCCTTATCATCGGGGTCATTAAGGACTAAAAAGCGTTCTGGTAAAGGCATGCAACAAATGTATAAACAAGTTAGCATTAAACCGTTGGATTATGTTTATTGGGATGATCCGAACGAGTTAGTCGATCGATTAAAGTTACTCTATGCCTCTCAAGCATCCGGTCATACATATCATATAAATGAAATTGTTAGTATAATAGAAGAGTTAAAAGAGGCGGCAATCATTGAATAAAGCCAGTACGATAATGTCGAGAGATAAGTCCGGTCGCCACATTCAGAGCAGAAATCTGTACTTTTACGATGACTATGAATATTTCAATCTCCAGCATAAACGTTTAGACAATGTTACACAACCTCTATTTGGAGAGGATGCTGTCAACAAGACTCTCCTTAACAAAGAACTTAATTAGATTATTTACCGACTTTCCGAACACCAAAACTCTGCTAGTACAAATATAGAAATAGCAAATGAAATTATTGCAGACATTCAAGCTGAAATTGATCAACTTTACTTTTCTCTAAAACTAACTAAACCTCCGCCTAAACCTTCAGTTAGTGAAACTGCTCCATTTAGAGAGGTTCAAAATGACCCAGAAGAAAATAAACAGTTCGATTAAGGCTCAAATAGTAGACGAGCTACATAAGCCTGCACGAATAAATTTTCGAAGGCGTCGTGTAATAGTAATAGTAAAAGGCCGATACTCTAAAGTAAATAAAGGTTATCGATATATTTTAGTAATTATAGATGTATTTTCAAAATATGTTTGGTTAGAGCCTATAAAAACCAAAACCATTAAGGAAGTTGCTTCTACAACTGAAAAATATAATCTGAAAGCGGCAGAATTCCGAAGAACTTGCAAACAGATCAGGGTAAAGAGTTTTTCAATAAAGATTTTCAAACACTAATGAATAAATTGAAAATTAACCATTTCTCAACATTTAGTTAAAAAAAAGCGTGTGTCGTTGAAAGAGTAAATCGTACACTTAAATCTATTATGTGGAAGATGTTTAGTTTGCAAGTATCTCAAGTCAGTCACACCTACCATCACAAAAAACATAGTACAATTGGTAAAAGACCGGTTGATGTGAATAAGAGTAATGAAAAGGAAATTCTCAATCAAGTCTATAATCATATAAAATATATCGAACAATATTCGATAAAAGAAATACGCCCAACTGGACTAATGAAATATTCACAATCGATCAAGTTAAATTAACTAATCGTATTACCTATCTACTAAAAGATGCTTCCAATCGGTCTAGTCGAGGATTTTTCTACGATCTCGAGCTTCAAAAAGTTAAATATGCAGACATACATCTCGTTGAACGCGTAGTAAAACGATAACGTAACAAGGTATTTGTAAAATGGCTTGGGTTTTCAAATCAGCACAACAGCTGGATTGATGCTAAAAATATTGTCTAAATTATCACATGTTGTGATGACTCTTCACTTAATTTGCACGGGTGCTATATAAACTTGGTGTGTTGTAGTATTTCTATCATTCGCTTGTACGCGCTCTTTCCAAAAGCATGGCAGATTTCAACCAGACAATTTGCAACTTAAATGAAGTTAAAGAGTGGGGAAATGTACGAGATTTGAAGATTGACGAAAAATATCTAATAATAAATGTGTATCGGAATCCGACTAAATATGGCAATAAAGTGGCAGTAGAATTGGACAACTTCATTCTACCGGCACGCTACGATTGCCTTACAGATACTGACCTACAACAATTATGAGAATGTCGCTACTATATCATCTCGGGTGGCAAATGTGGGAGCAGCACGAAACTTGTCTTCGAGGAGATCCCCTAGACAGAGATGACATCATCTCTAGCGTAATAATTGGCTGATGTTTATTTATTTATTTATTTATTTATTCCACGGGAAAACCCCATTACACAATATAATAGAAACAAAAAGTAATAACAGTAGTAAACACCTAAACTGAAAAATAACAATGATAAATGTTAAATGATTGGCAACACAGTATAAACAAACTTATAAACAGACAACATATTATATAAATACAGCTGAATGAAGCTTACATTATTAGGTATATACATAGTGTATCACAGATATATAATAAAATCACAACCATCTAGATCACAAATATATCAGTACAATCCAATGACCTTAAAGTAATTTTAAGTTACATTTGAATTGGTTGAAAGAGCGCTTAAACAAATCTAAATTATTTCTATTAATCACTTCCAGAGACCGGTCAATGGGTGAATGTCTGCCATAATTAGTGCGATGAAATTTAACATAAAATAAGTTGTTTTCCCTTAAGACACGGTTTGGAACTTTAAAACTAATCAAGGCAAGTAGATCATGACAATCAATATAAGAGTTAATTAATTTATACATGAAACATAAATCTGATATCATTCTACGATGTTCTAATGATGTTAAACAAACTTCGGCTCGAATTACTTCATAGTTATGGTCAATGTATAATATAAATTTGTAATAATTTTATGCATGAATGTTTTAGACAAAATAAATACAAGTATATTTACAATGGTTGTTTTATTACACCGTTGTGCTTATAAACCCGATTACAGGAACATGTCAGGTTGGTCAGCAAAAATTCCCAGACAACAATGACTTCCTTGTTCAATTATTTACCAGCCTTGCACATTTCTCAAACAAGTCCGGACAGCTTTGAAGCTCCAAACAATAAAATCCGGTTTATCTGATTCAGCAAAAAATATTCCAAACAAAGACTTCATTGTTCAATTATTTTTTAGCGGTAGTGCAGATTTCTCAAACAATGGGCGTCAATGTTCAATTGGTAGACAATAATATCCAGCTAGACACCTGACATCTGCAAGTTTTGCCAAAAAATTCATCGTGGGAACCGGAAGTGTAGACCCCGGCTAGGCCCGTGACCTTGACCCCCGCTAGGCCCGTGACCTTGACCCCCGGCTAGGCCTATGACCTTGAAAAAGTTCCATGTCAAATGTGTGCCAGAACCCCTCTAAGTACACTACTGTTTTACAACGACCACCGACATCAAAACTTAAAGATGAAGTTCTAGAATAGTTGAAAAGAAAACCCGAGCCACCAACTTTCCCAACACCTGACGAAGTAGATGGTTTTTGCACGAGATTAGCGGGAAGTTTGAGGCGCTTACCTCTAAGAAGTCGAGCCCATTTAGAGATCAAGAATGTAACTATCAAAAGTAAATGAAATTAAATGAAGTGAGAAAAAACTCTTTTCCTAGGAAGACACCATATAAACTTGCTAAAAAAAGGTTAGTAATTAACAAACTATCTGGTTAAATATAAAAATATATTGTTGCATCACCCAATATTTCCAAACTACCTGTCATTATGATAGCAAACCCATTAACTACTAATTTATGACTATTTTGATAAGGGTTTCTGTATAATATCAGCACGAATTCTCTCCAGAATTCAGTGTATAGTAGTCCTTCGTGCTGTTAAGACCTCAATAAATAAGTAAAGCCAACCAATTGAACGTCTTCCAGGAGCCTCTGGTACGTCTCCAGCAGACAAGCGAAACAAGCGGTTGGACAATCCCCAGCGGATACCCGTCCCCAGAGGACAACCAACTTCAAGTAAGTCGTTCTCGTTTTTCCCACAACTTCTCTTTACCCAGATTTATCTAACATAATGAGTAACGACGAGCCCGATAACACAATTCCAAGTCATGCAGAAAGTGAGGAACAATTATTAGACACACTTCCACTTTCCTTACTTTCCGAATTTATTAAACCTTTTTCGGGCGATAGAAACGAACTAACCACCTTTATTCAGAATTGCAACAGTGCATTCTCGTTAGCACAGCCTAACCAAACCCCACATTTATTTTTATATGTGGTAGCTCAAGTATCCAGTACTATTGCAAACGAAATTAACTTATCAGACGTAAGTTCATGGACCCAACTTAAACAAAATTTTAAAACTTACTATAGTCAAGTTAAGGACCTTACACAATTACACGAAGAATTAGAAAAAATTAGACAAAATCCAAACGAAAACATTACACAATTCTACAAAAGGTTAGAATTTCTCAAAAACGAATGTCTTTTTGCCGAAACAAGCGAATGTACAGCCGAAGCTAACGAATGCGAACTCAATGGGTTGAAAAAAGCCATTCAACGAACTGCCCTTAGACGTTTTATTTTGCACTGTAAGCCGGAAATCTCTCAAATGCTACGTGCACGCACTATTCTCACTTTGAATGAAGCATTTTCCATTGCGCTTCAAGAAGAAAAAGTTTTAGCTTATACAAAACCAAACATACGTCAAGGCAACACTAACACCCATAATTGTTCCTATTGTAAACGGAACAATCATTCTACGCAAAATTGCCGTAGGAAACCTTCTCCAAATTCACAATTTCGTCAACCTAACGCTCAACCACCCTTCTCTTCTTCATATGACCCTTCCAACTTCTGGAATTATTGTAAAAATAAGGGTCATCTAATAAACGAATGTCGAAAAAGACAATATAAAGAACAATACTATCAAAATTTCCAGCGTGACGCTCCTAACAACTCCAGAATCAATCAGATCGTCTCCACACAAGAGTAAGGTAGATTTTCTAAATTTCCTCCAAATTTCTCTTTTGAAAGGAATAAGGATCTTTTCAAATACGATCCCCCTATGCATCCTGCATACCCATATGCGCTACCGTTAGACTGTTACAAAACGAAATCACCCGGTCCAGAAGATGTACGTAGTCCCATAAAAGATCTTTTCCCCAGACCTACAAATTCTAAACCGAATCATTTAAACTTCAAAGACCCTCTGGAGGAGAATGCCGTTCCAGAAGATTCCCAGATTCAAGAGCCATTCAATTCAGCATAAGCTCAATGTCGGAACTAAATAGTAATCAGCTTACCCTAACATTCACCTCGTGCAATTCCGATAAACAATTAACATTTCTAATCGATACAGGTGCAACCGTGTCAATCATCAAACACGACTCACGACAGTAGTACCTACGAAAACTGCTCTAAATAAAAGCAACATTATTTCTATAACTGGTATAAAGCCAGACAGGCCCATCACTACATTGGGTTCTACTAATCTTAATCTCTCTCTACATTCTCTAGAAATTACAGCACAAATTCACGTTGTAAATTCTTACAAAATTTCAACGCCCTACGACGGCATCTTAAGCGACGATTTCCTCGGTAATCAAAAAGCCGAAATAAATTACAATAATCAAACCATAAAAATCCAAAATTATATAATTCCTTTTAGTAACAAAATTGATTCGCATACTTTTATATTACCAGCTCGAAGCGAATCCATAATACAAATACAAATTAACAATGACCTATCCGAAGGTTTGATTAACGCCACAGAAATATCGAAAAACGTATTTATCCCTAAGGCTCTTGTTTCCACGGATTCTTCCAAAATTGCAAAATGTACCGTATTAAACTTAAATCAGTACGAAGTACATATTCCCTATCCTCAGCTAAAATTGGAACAAGTAGAAGCATATTCAAATGTAGTTTCGAAAACGGAAACAATTAACTATGTAGCAACAAACACCTCAAACATCCATGACCCCATTTCCAATCGACGAAAATTACTTAAAGACATTCGTCACGATCATTTAAACATGGAAGAAGACCAAAGCCTGTTCGACATACTTAAAAAATTCCATGATATCTTCCAGCTACCGGGAGATCAATTAACATTCAGGACATCCACACAACACGAAATACCTACAACATCACAAATCCCTATAGTATCTTCAAAAAACTACCGGTACCCTAAAGTACACGAAAAAGAAGTTAAAAATCAAATGGATCAAATGTTAGAACAGGAAATTATTAAAGCATCACACTCACCTTGGTCATCCCTTGTATGGGTTGTACCGAAAAAGTTAGATGCTTCGGGACAAAGAAACTGGCGAATCGTCAGAGATTACTGAAAATTAAATGAGGTAACCGTAGGCGACGCATATCCCCTTCCCAATATAGAAGAAATCCTAGATCAGTTAGGTCAGGCCAAATATTTTACAACCTTAGATCTCGCTTCTGGTTTTCACTAAATCCAAATGAAACCGGAAGACAGGCAAAAACCAGCTTTCACCACACCTCATGGGCACTATGAGTACCTACGTATGCCCTTTGGCTTAAAAACGCGCCAGCCAGTTTTCAACGACTTATGAACAACCTCCTTTCGGGCCTAAACGGTATCAAAACGTTCGTCTACTTAGATGATATTGTTATTGACGGAAGTTCACTCCAAAGTCACAACAATAACTTGCGCGATGTTTTCCTACGACTACGGGAGCATAATCTTAAATTACAACCTGGCAAGTGCGAATTCTTACGAAAAGAAGTTGCCTACTTAGGTTACATCATGACACATCAAGGGTTACAACCAAACCCAGACAAAATTAAAGCAATCCTTGATATCAAAAATCCTAAGACACCCAAAGACATTAAATCGTTTTTAGGACTAGTAGGATACTACCGACGCTTTATTCCAAAATTTTCAGCTATCGCAAAACCCTAACTAATTTGTTAAAAAAGGATGAACCTTTTCTTTGGACGCAAAACTCCGAAAAATCATTTCAAGAACTTAAACATTGTCTAACTTCAGAACCTATTCTCCAATATCCAAACTTTAACGAAACATTTATTTTAACCACAGACGCTTCAAATGAAGCTATAGGATCTGTATTATCCCAAGGAGAAATTAGTAAAGACCTACCTATAGCTTACTACTCTAGAACCTTAATCAAATCGGAAAAGAATTATTCCACCACGGAACTCGAGCTACTTGCCATAGCAGACTCAGTCAAACACTACAGGCCATATTTATTTGGGCAAAAATGTATAATATTAACTGATCATAAGCCTCTGACATGGCTAATGAATTGTAAAGACCCATCATCCAGACTTGTACGATGGCGTTTAAAACTTTTAGAATACGACTACGAAATCAAGTACAAACCAGGTAAAGTTAATTCCAATGCAGACGCTCTGAGTCCCCCTATCCCACAATTAAAGAACGACAATGGCGATCTTACTAAAACGACATTCTAACTTTTGACGATTTTAAATTATTCCACCAACAAAATTTGGAAAATTAAAGAACCCAAGATTCATAGATCAATCATCAATAAAATCAAAACTTTCGTCATACCTTTAGCATGCCATGCACTAGATTCCAACCTTCATATAGACTACTTTAAACAAAATTTCCCAGACAACGTACTTACAGGAAACAACGTGAGTGACGTAGTAAAACTTTTATTACCCCAACAATCACTCTATTTATGTTACATCAAACAATTCACCATCGACTCCACTAACTACGCAGATTTATTTGATACACTGAAAAATTTACGGTCACTTTTAGACTTTAATGACGTCCAGGGCCCTATAACACAAAGCTAACATTTGTAACAAGTGTAAAACTTGTAGGAAATTCGCTTGTAGTTACAAGTCGTACTTAATTCTGTAACACAAACTTAACTGAGTGACTTGTTATAACGGAGAAAAATCTTACAAGTGTAGTTCTACACTTTAGTGGAGTAGATCTGGGTTTGGAAACGAACTCTCTCTTTTCGAAAATTTTTGTTTGTGATTTCATAGAGTCGGGCTCCCTCTTTCAGATGATCACTATGGGAAGACTACCGGAGGTGCGAAGGGAGGGAAAATTACCGTTCAAAGATATGGGAAAACGGGTTTTTCGCGAATAACTCGCTGAGTTTCATCCCGATCGGAACAGTTTATGGGAGATGAAATAAAGGACTCGCAAATACAAACAAAATGAACTTTGGTTGGTCGAAATTGGTCCAGCGGTTCGCGAGATATTTCGCTTTTAAGGTCGAAAAACTGCGCCCGGAATTTCGTCGCGGCGGGAACCCTCCGAGGGCCGTGTTCGCGTTTTTCGCGGGGAAGATATTGACCTAGCGCAGCAAGCGTAAAGAAACGGAACACCTGCGGATATCTAGGCCCACTGCGGAATTAAGTTTCGCTACACAGACGAGTCTACGAGCATCTGGACATACAGAGGCTTCCAAATTAGTTCAAGAGATCACCTCAACGACCCTTTCACTGGCAACTAAGATCAGAAAGGCTTATAGATCATCCCTCCAAATTCAATCTCGCTTAATGTCGGGTGAAGATGCCCTAGCTTTATTAGTAGATGCTAGGTTGTCTAGGCATCAGTATAATTTAATTAGATTGAGCTCTCCAACAGATTTCCGTCTTATAAAATTATACAATCGGAGAAGAAAAAATGCTACCCAGACAGAGAATATATTAAAATAAGTCCGACTTCGGCGGAAGTGCAATGGCAAGCTCTTCTGAACCACACTTTGCAACGTTTGATTGCTGTACAAGACACTATTATAGCATCACTAAGCAACGAGGAATCGAAAAATCTATGTTTGGTATCAAAGTGGGGCTTCGATGGCAGCTCAGGTCATAGTTCATACAAACAGGCATTTCATGGATGCGAAGCCAGTGATTCGGTTGTATTTATAACATCTATAGTACCTATTCGTCTAGTATGTGACCCAGAAAGCAGGAACCCTAAAATAATTTGGCAGAACCCACGTCCTTCTTCGCCTTTAAAAATTGCATGCTTAAAAGAATCAACCCAAGTTTTTGTGGCAGAAAAAAACGGGTAGCCGAAGAAATAAAGCATCTTCGCAGTAGTGATTTCATCCACGACAGATTAATTTCAGTCAGTCACAAACTGATTTTTGCAATGATTGATGGTAAGGTTTGCAACGCTCTCACGGATACCTCATCTACACAGAAATGCTATGTTTGTGGCGCAACATCGAAAGATTTTAATTCCATTGAAAAAATTATTAATAGAGAAATGACTACTGAAAACTTGCAATTTGGAATATCAGTATTGCATGGCTGGATACGACTTTTTGAATGCCTACTACACTTAGCTTACAAACTTCCTATCAAAAGGTGGCAAGCGCGAGGTGACAACGATAAAAAAGTAGTTGCAGAAACCAAACAAAGTATCCAAAAGCAATTTAGAGAGAAAATGGGATTAATCGTGGACGTCCCTAAACCCCGTTTTGGAAACTCCAATGACGGCAACACGGCCAGACGTTTTTTTTCAAATCCTGACCTTTCTGCAGAATTCACCAAAATAGAAGTAGAATTGATTAAAAGAATGCATATTATATTAGTAGTCGTATCATGTGGACATTCAATTAACTTGATAAGTTGGGTCCCGAGTGGTGTAGCTTGAACAAGCGTCCACGTTCGATCAGCAGAGTTAAGCAACGCTGTCTCTGGTCAGAACTTGGATGGGAGTTCCACGGCTGCATCTCTCGGCGCCTCGTGGTACGGCTATCACGGAAAAAGTTGGTCCCGGCGGTCATACAACATCATGACAGTCGTTAGTGGGGTTGGAAGTCCTCATAACTGCACAGCGACGCCCATAATTGGCCTAACGGCTGTTAGCTGAGTGCAAATTAAATAAATAAATAAAATAAATAAGTTCCGGCAATTTACACATAATACTGCTCGACATTTTGTGGAAAAGTATGGTTGGTATTGTATGCCTCCTACACTACATAATTTTTTTATTCATGGACCAGATATAATATCTTCTGCTTTGTTGCCCATTGGATAGTTAAGTGAAGAAGTTCAAGAAGCACGAAACAAGGATTTCAAAAAGTTCCGTGAGCATTACTCCAGAAAATGTAGTCGCGAAAAATCCAATGGGGATATTTTTAATTTATCTTTATTAAGTTCGGATCCCGTAATTACCAGCAAGAGGAAGCTACCTAAAAAGAAACTCCAATACTTGCCAAAAGAGGCTTTAGATTTGTTAGTGCCTCCACCGGTCTTAGAATGTCAAGGTGATGATAATGATGATGACGAAGGATCATTGCATTTTGATTCTGATGACAGCTATTGACAAATATATGTAGTTATACATATAGACATTTTACCAACAATGCTTTAATCAAATTATATTCTGAATACTTTTGTAATTTTTCTGTTCAATAAATTAATCTTTTATTTTACGATGCGATGTTTTAATTGTTTTCCATTGATTTTAGGGTGAATTATATATGACTCCGAAATTGTAGGATTTTAATTACGTTTTTTGGTTTTCGCCACCCCAAAAACTACCCTATTTTATCCAAAAGATTTTTTCCACAATTTTTCCGTTAATTCGGAGGTAGAATTCTATAGGAATCCGAAGTTTCAGAATTTTACTCGGCCATTTCGACTTCCATCCCCTAAAAACACCCCAATTTGTTAATGGTATGTTTTAATTGTTTTTCCTGTATTCACGAGCTTAATTTACACCAGTTTAATAAGTTTCAGAATTTTGGCCAAAAAAATGTTTATTCTGTCCCACTGTGCGCCGGTGGAAATGACTCCGCAGTGTCAGACATAGCAATAAAAAACTGCCTTAAACTATGATTGCCTCCTGGATTGGCAGTACTAGTAGCAGCAGCAGCTGTACTTTGCAAGTACCTCTCCAAAACACAAGCAACAGAATTTTGTACTGTAGAGGCTGCTTTCGTTTTTTTTTCTTTTAGGTGCCGGTAGTGCTGCTCTTAATGTTGTATTGCTGGATGATGCTGGTGTCGAGGGCTCCGAATCACTCATATTTTCGATGTTACCAACATTTTCTTAATCCTCCTCAAAAACTTCAGGGCTGTCAGCAGTAGAGACCGATTCGGAAACAATGCTTTTTTGATCTCGATCCGACAAAAATTTTTATAAGAATGACATCTCATTTTCGAACTTGTATGCCGCCTGATTTTAGTAGCCGCATCCTCACTTTTGCGTTTCCTAAATTTCAACGCCTTACTATAATTATCGCGCAACCTTCACCATCTGTCCTTGCAATCAGATACTGAAAATTAAAAAAAAACAGATTACATTCAGAGTACTCGACACCTGTTGTTTATAGCTCATCAAACTATTTGTTTCAGGTTCTTGGCAACTGGAGATACTTTTAAAACCATATCATTCAGCTATAGACTGGGTCACACTACTGTGAGAGAAATTGTACATTCAACACGTATTTTAATTTGGAAAAAACTACAACCAACTGAAATGCCTACTCCTACAGCAGAGATGTGGAAAAGCATCGAAAAAGATTTTCGCGAGAAATGGAATTTTCCAAACTGTATAGGTGCTATAGATGGAAAGCATGTAATCATCGAAGCTCCTCCCAACAGCGGAACCCTGTATTATAATTACAAAAGACCTTCAGTATAGTATTAATGGCATTAGTAGACGCAAATTATAGAATAATTATTGCCGATGTTGGCGCTTATGGAAAAAACAGTGGAATATTTACAAATTCCGTTATGGGAAAGGCCTTATCAAATTTAAAACTATCAATACCTTCTAATAAAATTCTTCCTGGTACTAACACTGCTTTACCACACGTTATTGTGAGAGATGAAGCTTTCCCGTTGCATAAAAATATAATGCGTCCATATCCTGGAACTCGGACACTACATGATGAGGCCAAAGCAATTTTTAATAACCGACCGAGTCGTGCTAGTAAGCTATCAGAAAATGTATTCGGGATATTAACACAAAAGTTTAGAATTTATCAGAGTAGACTGCAAATGTCACCAGAGCATATAGATAATGTAATATTAGCAACTTGTTGCCTACATAATTTTCTTCGCGGTGATTCACGTACGACAGAAAATGACGCAGATGATAATAATAATATACACACATCAACAATCCAAGAACTTAGAAACGTTGGGGGTAAAGCCACTGAAGAAGCATTACATATTCGCGAAGAATTTAAAAATTACTTTTGCATTACAGGGGTTGTAGATTGGCAAACAGAGATGATACGAAGAGGATATAGATATCAACAGCAAACATAATAATACCAATTCAGAATTTCTATTTTACAAACTGAGTAATGTTTAAAAATATACTACTTATATATAATAATATAATGTAATAATGTCATATAATAAAATGCGTTTTATTCACCCTTCAGTGCTAGCGCGCGATACATGTGTATCCCACTTGCTTCTGAAACGCGCTTGCGCGGTAACACGAAGTACGCCGCAGGCCTGCCTTTAGGTAATCCTTCGAAACAGTTCGCTCGTAACTGTGACAGAGTATGGTTGTGCTTTTTTGGCACTTAATTGTGATTGGCGCTAATTTTTGACTTTGGGATACGAGAGTGTCCCACGCGACCGCTAAGGTTTCATTTTTATCGATTTGTTGCTGGTAAGTTTTTTATTTGTTTTTAATATATCTCAGTAATTTTTTTAACTTTTAGCTGTCTAACAATGACAAGCAGAGATCCAGCAAAATGGACGCAATGGTTTAACGAGTTAGAGGAAGAGGAGGTACTAGGGGAAGCAGATCCTAATGAGGACGAAGGCGATCTTTGTACAAAAAGTGACCACGATTCAGCGTCAGAACAAGATGCCGATGAACAGGATACCAAGGAAAATTTAGAATGGTATAGTGATGATAATGTTCCTGGTTACATAGGAAAGGACCATACCACGCAATGGAGAAAAATTTGTCCACCGAAAACAAGAACTAAGGTACATAATATTTTTGACAAAAAACCAGGACCTAGAAATAATGCAGTGCACGCTAAAACTGAATTGGAATGTCTTCAAATTTTTTTGAGCGATAATATTAAAGAAAGGGATGCGAGACTAACGGATACTTGTGAGATAAGAGCTCTACTTGGAATGTTATATCTTCTAGGAGCCAGCAGATCAGGTAGATAAAATATAATGAAGTTCTGGAGAACGGATGGTATTGGAATGGACGCTGTTTATTGCACCTTGTCCTACAACCGATTCCGCTTTCTTCTACGTTGCCTACGATTTGACGATATAACCAGTCGCCAAGAGCGGAGACAAAATGATAAGCTAGCGGCAATAAGATAAATTTTAGAACTGTTTTTAGAAAACTGTCAAAAGTCAGTAGTACCTGGATCAGATCTAACGGTTGACGAACAGTTGGTGGCGTTTAGAGGTCGATGCCCTTTTAGGCAATATATTCCGTTGAAACCAGCTCAATATGGCCTAAAAATCTTCGCATGTATACCATGTACCAAGTACCATGTATACTTTGAATCTGGAAATATATGCTGGAAGTCAACCAGAAGGTCCTTTTCTCGTATCTAATAATCCTACGGAAGTTGTCAAACGGCTTGTAGGGGTGGTGAAAGGTACATTTCGTAATATAACCATTAATAACTGGTTTTCTAGTTTTCCACTGGCACTAGAACTCAAAAGTGAATACAAACTTACAATGCTGGGAACTCTAAAAAAAACAAAAGGGAAATACCTGCTGAACTGGTAAATACTGCAGAACGACCAGAAAAAAGTAGTCAGTTTGCTTTTCATAAGGACTGCACTTTAGTTTCGTTTGTTCCTAAAAAGAAAAAAAATGTGCTTCTTTTATCAACAACTCACTCAGATGACAGCATTGACAAAAATACTGGTAAACCCATGATGATAATTGACTACAATCACACTAAGCCACTGCCAGAAACAGTAGAAGGTGGCCGCTTACGATTTTCTTTGATGTTATGAACATAGCAGCAATAAATGCACTCGTACTTTACCAACTAAATCATCCCGATTTTACTATTATTCGGCGTAAATGTTTATATTCTATAGCTTTGGACAAGTGCCAGCATATTCTTGACGTTGAAGAACCTTCAACTTCTACCGGAACAAAATACGCACCAGAAGCAAAGAAGCCCAAACCTGGAAATGGTCGATGCTATATATGTCCTCGAAAAAAAGACAAAAGGACTAGACATTACTGCGTTACGTGTAACAACTGGGTCTGTAACGAACATACGAAGGAATCGCCACTCCTTTGTGTAAAATGTTGTGGAGAAAACAAACATCAATGAGAATTTAGGTTTTGTTTGTATTTTTTATTTTTTTTTATGTAATTTTCATTTGGATGTTTAATAATATATTTCTTACAAGGATTTGTGTTTTTTTCATTAATGCGCAATAATTTTGTTGGATTTTACTCTATATTATTACTCTGGGATACAAATGTATCCCACGCGACCGTTTCGTGTAACAAATCCCCGCGCGAGTAATCCAGGGTTAATAAACTTACTTGGTTGCCTCATGTGCTGCGACATTTCTTTCCAGTAGTTATTTTTTTCTTTCTTGATTGGCGTAATTCTTGTCCGCGAAATCATACAATTCCTTGTACCCACTGACAAGAATTATGAACTTTTCTTCGTCCATTTTATACAATACGTAGTGTTCTTCAACTTTTCGTGTTGCGTTCTGTCATGGAAACCAGCGCACACTGTTCACTACTGTCGGCAACGCGTCAGATTTTACCGCGAAAATATTCTCCACAGGGATATCCGGTTGGGGCGACGAAGGCCGGTCTAGCACGTTTCCGAGTAGTGGGCATTGTTTCATTTAAAATGTACTGAAATAACAAATTTTCTACCGTCGTGTTGCGTTCCGTTGCCGGCCCTTCCGGGCTAGTGCGCGCGCGGACCTTTATACTCTTCAAAACAATTATGGCGTCATGTTGTCAACTGAACTACTAGATTCTCTCAATTGACTGATGCACAAAACGTACTGTTGCAAGGTATTCAAGTCGACAAAGAACTAGCTGGCACTGTTTTTCCTAGAATTCTTGCTGATAAAATATCTTTGGTTGCCATGTTTGGTGCGCTGTATTTGAAGAGTCATCGAGAGAAATATTTTATCAGTGCCTGCTCAAGAAAAATGTGTGAGTTGTCAAGTCTTTTGAGTGCAGTGATGGATGCAGATCCTTCAATAAAATCTTTGTTCTATGTTCTACACAACATTTTGATTTAATAGTACAGTGTTGCAAAGAGGTTTCAAAATTTGATGTCAAGACAGACAATTACAAGTCACCTACTTACACTATGAATATTAATACCTCTTTGAAGCAATGCTGTGACATAGCGATACTGAATGTACAGAAAAGAATATAGAAAGTTTTTACTAAGTCGGGCTGCAGAAGCTGAAGCTGATTTAAAAACAATGAAGCAGTTATTGCAGGATTCCTGGCGTTTTGAAGTTTCAACAAAGACTGGCGGATCTTAATTCTAACACATTGAACAAAATTTTAATTGTACCTCTTGCTGCTGATCTTAGAATCTTCAAAACCTATCTAGAAACGAAGAGTAACAAGGCTTCCACACAGTTTGAGCAAAATGATACAACTTTAAGGCATTCCAAACTTTAATGGAATGTTTTGTCGTCTATTGCTGCTCAACAGAAAAAGAATTGGTGAACTACAAAGAATGCCTTTACAGGTTTCCGTTGAGAAAAATTCAATTCAAAATTATGAAGTTTTCAGAAGCTGTAACTCCAACTGAAAAGATTCTGTTAAAAAATTTCAAAAGGGTAGTCATCAGAGGCAAAAGCGGAAGAGGGGTGCCCGTTCTGTTTAGTATTGGGCTTCAGCATCATACGCAAAAACTTATCGAACTAAGGGGAAATTTCATTAATCCGAACAACATATATATTTTGTTCGCAAACTTTAGGACAAATACTTCAATCACCGGTTGCAAAGTGATACAAAAATATGCTACTAGCAGTGGTGCTACAAACTCCACCGCCCTAACTTCCACCAGACGGAGAAAGCACGTAGCCACTATTTCCCAATTATTTAGCATGTCGGGTAACGACTTCGATGATTTGAATTGTAACGACGATGATCAAAATGAATTGGAGGACCCCCCCCCCCTTGAACGAGGCTGGTCCTTCTGAAATTTCTGTCATACAAAACACTATATACAGGGTGAGGCACATAAAGTGTTACAGAGCAATAGCACTCAAACTATTGATCATATCCAAAAATGTTTCAGACAAAAGTTTCAGTGTTCGAGAAGGCCGTCATACTGGACCACCCTATTTTTTTATCGGTGGAGGCGCTGAAGCTACGTCAAGGTCAACTCCAGATTTTTAAATGGAACTATGTATTTTTTTTTCGATGACATTATTACCGATTTTAAGACAAATTCAGCTACCTGCAACACAAGGTCATTCTAGTTAGCAAAGTATGAAGATGGTCAAAAAATCTAAAAAATATCGGAATAACCACTTTCAAAGGATCCACTAACCTTGGTTTGGTTCTACCTACAGAAGATGCTCGAAGTGATGACCCTCGACTTGTAAGCACTTGTTAATTCGCTGCTGAAAAGACCGTCTAACTTCAGCTAACATTTGTGGTGTAATTTCGGTACATGCTCGTCGTATTCTGTCTTTCATGTCGTCAGGCGTGGTAGGTGCTACCACCATTACGCGATCTTTGACAAAACCCCATAAAAAGTAATCTACTGATGTTAGATCTGGCGATCGAGGTGGACAAGCTACAGGACCGCCTCGTCCTATCCACTTTCCGCCAAAAATCTCATTCATCACTTGTCTTAAACACAGAGCATAATGGGGTGATGCACCGTCCTGTTGACTCGTGTTTGTTGCACTGTTGCATTTTTCGATGTCTCGACTATTTTCATACTTTGCGTGACTAGAATGACCTTGTGTTTCAGGTAGCTGAATTTGTCTTCAAATCGGTAATAATGTCATCGAAAAAAATGGTTCCATTTAAAAAAGTGGAGTTGACCTTGACGTAGTTTCAGCGCCTCCACCGATAAAAAAATAGAGTGGTCCAGTATGACGGCCTTCTCAAACATTGAAACTTTTGTCTGAAACATTTTTGGATGTGATCAATAGTTTGAGTGCTATTGCTCTGTAACACTTTATGTGCCTCACCCTGTATATAACAAAATTTAAGAAACCGAAACGAATATGGACCGAAGACCAAAAGGCAAAAACTAAAAAATTCTTCGCGAATCGCATCAAAAACAAAAAACCTAACAGACTTGAGGTGATATAACTTAAATCACAGACTGATAATCTTTTGGATAACAAATCATGGGAACAAGTGAAAGTGTTCCTTCAGAACCAATACACTAAACAATAATTGACAAGACAATTCACGTTCTGTTATTTCCTGTATTACTTAGTATCATGTAATATTTGCATTTTTCCGTGCAGGGAGATTTTTTGTTTTATTGTTGTAGTTGGTACGCCTTCAAAATGGTAATTATTGAAATAGTTTTAAATAAAGTGTAAAATTTTTATATTTCAGCGACACTCTGTATGCTTCTTTGTGTTTTTTTTTGAGTTTGCAGCTTCAACATGAATATACTCATACACGCACACTTATACACCGAAAAAGAACAAATTCTTACTCACTAGGTTTTACCAAAAACTCCACAAAGTAAGTTTTACTTTTTAAAAGACAGTACCATTTGTAACAGCGATTTAAATTTATATGTCCAAAAAATCCAAAAATGTTTGATTCGATTTATAGAAGACACACATTATTTTTTTATTTAGAGCAAAATTTAAAACAAAAAATTTTTTAAATTAATTTAATTACATTAATAATATTTACTGTCCAGCAGATAAAAAATTCAATTACAGATATATCTAAATACAATATTTGAATTTTGAAATTTAGGATTTTTCAGTTTCTTTTAATACGCATCCCAAATTTTTCATTATTGCCCAAAATACAAATTAAGAAAGTTTTTTCAGATGCCGAAATTCAATTAAATAGATTTGGTGGAAATATTATACAATAATTCTATACCATAAAGCGGTGGACTTTGCAACGATTTTTCCGTATTTCTGTACATAGATATTTTTGAGCTTTTATTGGGTATTTTGCGACCAAAAACTATCAAATTACAAAAATTAAAACATGTAACGTTTCGGGAGTTAATCTCCCGTTCGCAAACATTAAAATAAATAAATGCTGTAAAAATTAGGTATTTAAAAATACTTAGCTTTGTGACACCTTTTCGCCTACAAATTGACGTTTTTAATTAAAGGTGGGTTCAACTCAGCTGTTGTAGTCGCAGCCTCAAGCTGTGCCAAGGCAGAAGTAGAAAGATGAAAAACTTACTTCTACTTTCAGAGTGTGTTAACCTGTGTTGTTGATTTCCCCGGTTTAGTCAGAAAGTGGTGGCACTTCAATATTAATTTAACATCTTTTAGCTCGTTTACCGGATCGCCAACCTAGTTCTAAGGTCGTCATGAACTCGCCCTTCTCCCTGAGCGTTTAAGCCGGAGCAACCTTTTGTTACCGTCCATCGTAACGGGGTAAGGGCCGCAAACTTTGTATAAATTTTCCCGATTGTGTCGTAAAGTCGCTTTTTGACGGTAACAAGTTTACAACCTATCCATCGCTATTTACCAGGAATACCAAGAGCAACACCTTGCGCTTTTATTGCTGACAATGCATTTCGAATTATGGAAAATTTAATAAAACCACTCCAACAAAGAGCAAATTATCAAAATCGTATATATAACTATCGTTTTTCAAGAGTAAGAAGAATGGTGGGGAGTAGATTCGGGAGTGTTCTGTTGAATTCAATTAATTTGAGCCCAGAAAAGGTTCAATTAATTACATTATCCTGCCTTACATTACACAATATCTTGGCTACCGAAAATACCGGCTACACAGACGAAAACATAGAAACGAAGTCCAATATAAATTTGCAGCATATAAATAAGCAGGTTGACAACAAATCAACAGGTACTGCTACGAGAGAATTTCAAAACTTATTTTAAATCACCTTGACAAGATGATGCAGTTAAAGGTGGAAACTATTAGACATATAAAATATGCTTGTATTTAAAATGGCAAAACAGTACGCACACAATTTAAACATCTAAGCGTTTTAACCAATAAATGTTTGCATTTTGCAAAGAGTTTTTGCTTTATTTAATTATATAATTACTCACGGTGCTGCTCTTAAATGAATTCATGTATTGCATTAAAAATATGAATTTAGTACAATGTAACTAACATATTGAATGCTGTGAATAAATTATTTACTTAAATGAACATATTACATGAATATATATTACTGACACTTGACATTACTGTAATTGCCTCAGGTTATTGCATTTTTCCAATAATTTATTAGCAGTTGCCAGAATATCTGCTTTAGGTTCAGCCCTCACTTGCTCCACATCAATTCTATTTAACTTCGATGTCGTTATTTATTTTTATCCCCATATTTCCACACTTCCTTCGCCATTCTCTAAGGATGTTCTCTGTATGATGCCATTCTCTAAGGACTTCATCCAAGTAGATTTTAAACAGTGTGGTAGTTATACAGTATCCTAGTCCTAGCCCCTTGCTGGCTTAAAATTTCAAGCTAACGCCTTCCCAACCTTGACAGAGCTGATACTCACACAATCGTTTGCTACCTGTATTCTTTGTTAACATCACTACTGGACTAGAATACGGAGAGCTTGAAGATTGTATGGTTAAATTGTTAAGTAAGCGATCCACTGTTTCACGTAGCTCAAGTTTCTTCATTTCACCATGTATGTTTACTATAATAGCCGGCAAGGGTTTCAAGATGGGAACATCTGCAGGAACCTACCCAGCGATACCCAATCCGCTCAAATCCGCATAAAAATAATATCCTGTTGCAGATTAAAAAGTTCAAGTCACTAAGGCTTCTTGAAGTGTTCGAACGGCCTGCTCCTGCTCAGCGTTTCAATACCATGTAGCTCCTGTTTTAAATTAATTTGTTCGAGTACGCGACTTGTGAGAGAACGGCAGAAGAAATTTTCGAAAATGGACCACTAAACCCAGGAATTGTCGCACCTGGTGAATATCTTTGGGACGAGGAAAATCCACAATTGCTTGGATCTTCTGTTGACTAAGTTGAACGGTTCCATCCTTTATAGAATAACCTATATACTTTATTTCGTTTTGGCTAATAAAACACTTAGCTAAGTTAAGGGTAATATTATTGGGTCTAAATAAGTTTAGTACCTCCTTCAGGGTTTCGATTCCCTCGTTAAAGTTCTTGAAGGGATTAGCTATCGTCCAGATATACAAGTGAAACGGAGGCAACCCAATGTCCAAGGCTTGTTGGAATACATACGGCGCATTTGACAGACGAAGTGGTACTTTGAAGTATTCAAATTTACCTTCAGGGGTTAGATAAGCAGTATACGTGATGGAATCGAGCGACATTTTGATTTGGCGATAGCCACTTAAGAGGGTGAGACTTGTAAAATACTGATATCGGTCAATCAAATTCTCTATTGCTGGTAACAGCTCAGGATCTCGCTCAATAATTTTGTTCAGCTTCCAATAATCGACACAATCGTTTGCCACCTGTATTCTTTGTTACCATCATTATCGGAGAGCTTGAGGGTTGTATGGTTCCATAGTTAAGTAAGCGATCCACTATTTTACGTAGCTCAAGCTTCTCCATTTCGCTAAGCTTATAAGGTCTGCTAGGAACGTTTTTGTCGGATGTTAGAAACCGTGCCTATTGCAACGGTATTAACGGAAAAACAAAAACCTAAAGCTGAGATTACATCACTTATTAGCATGATACGGTGGCCATCGAGCTTGCCAACAGTTTAACTGTTTCGAGCAACCAATCTCATTCACAGAGGATGCGTAACGTAACAACATGTAAAACAGGGACCAACTCGTATTTGACGGCAGGGTCCTCTGACCGACAAGTATATCAATACCAGAAAAGCAGATCGCAACTTCCACTAGTTCAATGTTTAGTTCAAATCTTTCAAAAAGTAAGCGAACTGTTTCTAAACAAGTATGACATTAATTTTATCGAAAATAAATTTAAATCTTATAATTGTGCAAAGAAATTAACTTGTAATTGCATCAATGTTTAGTTCAACGCCGTCGATTTTAACTACACAACAAACTGTTTTTGTTATATGGATTCCAGTACCACCAAAAGTTAGCAATATTTGTCCAGATGACAAGTGCCGTGTCTACGTTTCGAGCAACCAATCTCATTCATAGAGGGCGCGTAACAAAATTTTAAACAGGGACCAACTCGTTCGTAATTGATGGCAGGGTCCTCTGTAAAGTTCTAACCGACAAGTACATCAACACCAGATAAGCAGATCCGAACTTCCACTAGCTCAATGTTTAGTTCAAATCTTTCAAAAAGTAAGCGAACTGTTTTTAAACAAATCTGAGATTAATTTTATTGAAAACAAATTAAATCCTATAATTGTGCAAAGAAACGAACTTGGAATTACATCAATGTTCAGTTCAACCCCGTCGATCTTAACTATACAACACACTGTTTTTGTTATAATGATTTCAGTACCACCAAAAGTAAGCTATATTTTTTCCAGATGGCAAGTGCCGTGTCTCTGACTTATGGCGTTCGCCCTCCTGTCCCAGTGGAGCTACAGAAACCATCACCTACACTGTTGGAATACATACGGCGCATTTAACAGACGAAGTGGTACTTGGAGGTATTCAAATTTACCTTCAGGGGTTAGAAAAGTAGTATACGTGATGGAATCGAGCGACATTTTAATTTGGTGATAGCCACTTAAGAGCTCGAGACTTGTAAAATACTAATATCCCGAAAGTCGGTCAAGCAAATTCTCTATTACTGGTAACGGCTAAGGATCTCGCTCAATAATTTTGTTGATCTTCCGATAATCGACACAATCGTTTGCCACCTGTATTCTTTGTTACCATCACTATTGGACTAGACTACGGACAGCTTAAGGGTTGTATGGTTCCATTGTTAAGTAAGCGAGCCACTATTTTACGTAGCTCAAGTTTCTCCATTTCGCCGAGCCGACAGGGTCTGCTAGCAAAGTTTTTGTCGGATGTCAAGAAAATTTTCATTTCGCTGATGTGTGCCTATTTTAGCGGTATCATCGGAAAAACATGAAACGAAAGCTGCGATCACACGAGCTTGCCTACGTTTCGAGCAAACAATCTCATTCACAGAGGGCGCGTAACAAAATGTTGAACAGGGACCAACTCGTTCGTATTTGATGGCAGGGTCATCTGTAAAGTTCTGACTGACAAGTACATCATCGCCAGACAAGTAGATCACACATTCTACTAGTTCAATGTGTAGTTCAAATCTTTCAAAAAGTAAGCGAACTGTTTTTAAACAAATGTCAGATTAATTTTGAAAACAAATTTAAATCCTATAATTGTACAAAGAAACTAACTTGGAATTGCATCACTGTTCAGTTCAACCCTGTCGATCTTAACTGCACAAAAAACTGTTTTTGCTATACGGAATTCAGTACCACCAAAAGTAAGCTATATTTGTCCAGATGGCAAGTTCCGTGTCTCTAACCTATGGCATTGGCCCTCCTGTCCCAGTGGAGCTACAGAAACCATCACCTACACTGTTGGAATACATACAGCACATTTAACAGACCCAATGGTACTTTGAGGTATTCAAATTTACATTCAGGGGTTAGAAAAGCAGTATACGTGATGGAATCGAGCGACCTTTTGATTTGGTAATAGCCACTTAAGAGGGTGAGACTTGTAAAATACTGATATGCCGAAAGTCGGTCAATCAAATTCGGCTCAGGATCTCGCTCAATAATTTTGTTCATCTTCCAATAATCGACCAAATCGTTTGCCACCTCTATTCTTTGTTACCATCACGTCTTCTTCTCAGCCTTCCTCAGTCCATTTGTGGACTTAGGCCTTCAACATCATTCCACCTCGATGTATTCTGAGCCACGTTCTGCCAGTTGAAACCACTCGTTTTCTTCATATCATCCGACCAATGCGTTTGAGGTCTTCCAGTTGGTCTCTTCTGCCCCCATGGTTTCCAATTAAGTAATATTTTTGTCCATCTATCTTGCGATCTTGCTACATTGCCTGTCCATTCCCACTTCTGCTTTGCCATTCGCTCCACTATGTCGTTCACTTTTGATACACTACGTAGCCATGTATTTCTCTTTTTGTCTTTTACCATCACTACCGGACTAGAATACGGAGCGCTTAAGGGTTGTATGGTTCCATTGTTAAGTAAGCGAGCCATTATTTTACGTAGCTCAAGTTTCTCCATTTCGCCGAGCCGATAGGGTCTGCTAGCAACTCCTCTATGAACGGTCTAGAAAAATACGTTAATTTATTACTTGATGAAGTATACATTAAACCTACTATCACATATAAAGGAGGAAAAAATAAAGGGATGAGTGGAAATAGGGACACAGTTGCATCTACAGTACAAACTTTTATGATTAAATCAGTGTTATCTCATAATTGTGATATGGTTTTACAAACTGAATATTTAACAGAATTATTGGGAAATGTAGTAAAAGTAGTCACGGAGACAGGATATCACATTTTATGCATACAGTCTGAAAACAATGCACTTAACAGAAAAGCTTTTGAAAAATTAGATGACGGTCAACTGCAGAATTCGATAGATTATTACACACAACTGTCACATGACTGATATCCAATTAGATGATCAGCTCCCTAGGGAAACTTATCAAGCGATAAGCTCCCTAGTGATAATTATCGACCCAGTAGATTGTGTCATAATAAGAAATAGAAATGCAAGAAACAAGCAATTTGAGTTGTTTGGCATTATTAGATTAATTTTAAATCATAATTTGTTTACAGGTTTTGTGTAATAATCTTCAAAATATAAACGCGGACGACACACTTACATATAATTATGCGCGTGCCACGAGTCATCGTGCTGGTATCCCTTAGAAAACTGCCCTCGGGACAGTTTTCATTGCAACCAACACTCGATCCTTGACGTCTGCAAAATGATCGGTAAGTATGTCTCGCCCTTGTTATATTACTATTGAAAATCCACAATATGTCGGGGATGACCACAGACTGTTTTTAGCATTTGATACTGTCCATATCTTCAAATGTATTAGAAATAACTGGAAAAATCAAAAAGATTCAGAGCAGGCATTTATTTTTCCGGATTTCCCTGACTCTCATAATGAATGTAGTCCCAGTGGCAGTTACGAATACACAACGAAATTTCGGGTTTGCATTAAAAAATTATTCAGAGAGACGAAGAAAATACATTGTTAAATATGCTCCAGCCTTGAGTGGAAAAAGTCTTAAATTCTACAAACACAGAAAAGCAAAATGTAAATTCACAAACATGTGAAGGTACTATAGAGCTTTTGGAAATAATTTCACGTTGGTGGAAAATTGTGAATTGCAAATCTTTGTATGAAGACCAACATAAGAGAGATCCATATCGTAGCCCAATTTAAAATATGAACCACGAAAATGTACTCTTTTTGAGAAAATCTGTAGACTGGATTGACAATGGGAAAAAATAGAAGTTCAAGGAAAAAATAGAAGTGGCAACTTACTAATGAAACATATCAAAGCCTGCGTCACACTACGCTAACTTTAATTGCTTTATATGATAATCTGATAACCACTTTAAATTTTGAATACGTTCTTTTAGGGAAATTTCTCTCTTTGTTAAAATTACAATCGGCTAGCCGTGGATATTTTCAAATAAGATTTTTTAGCCGATTCTGAAAAAGTAACTAGTTCAAACAGGTTGGATTCTGACATTTTTAATGAATTTAAAGATGCTGTTACTACATCTAGATCTTTAGAAAAAACTAACAATGATACATCTGTGATTACATATATTGCTGGCTATAGTTATTTCAAGAAAAGTTATAAGTCATAGTTGTAGTTTGTGTATGCAGTTTATTGCGAGCGAGAGAGATTTAGAAGTTGAAACACTTTCCGAAAATTTACCATACTTGAAGTGTTTAGATCGAGGTGGATTGAAATATCTAACTGAAGTTTTGTTGGTCGTTCTTACTAAATCATATACAGTAGAACTCCGATATAACAAACTCGTGATATAACGAACGCTCGCTTTTAATGTACAAAAATTAAAGTCCCCACCAAAACCCAATACTTTTGAGTGTATTTAGGTTTGCTTCTAACGAACATATATATATAGCGAACGTTCGCATATAACGATCAAATTTACAAAGAGATATTGATATAAGGCTCGGTTATAACGAACTAGGTCACAAATGTGCGCGAGATTATTCCTGTTTTATGACACCATGGCCAACCATGAACCACAGCTGGCCATAACTAACTTATTTTTTAACCTTCCGCAGTTCATAGCGGTTGGTGGTTCCCCTAATTTCGTTTATGTGTGTATGTTGCATGTATTAGGTATACAATTCTTGCAAAATTCAGTTTGCTTCTGTAAGCCGTAAGTGTAACTAACTGTTAAGAACAGTAAACCACAATGGTGCATAAAAGTGTAAACAGACAACCATTTGCAATTACAGAAGTTATAAAAATTATTAGCGAA
The DNA here is from genome assembly GCA_940337035.1 of Agriotes lineatus. Classification (NCBI taxonomy): domain Eukaryota; kingdom Metazoa; phylum Arthropoda; class Insecta; order Coleoptera; family Elateridae; genus Agriotes; species Agriotes lineatus. The sequence continues at coordinate 71,057 of CALNHX010003596.1, read as the reverse complement.
CTTGAAAAAAGCCGTTCCAACGCTGAAATATGCCGCGAATTTAATTTGCCAAGATCCACTGTTTCCACGATTAACAAAAACAAACATAAAATACGAGGGCTGCTTAACCTAAATGTGACTCAAGTAAAAAAAATGGAAAACCTGTTCGAAGAGATGTGGACAGTGCATTACTAAAGTGGTTTACCTATCAAAGAAGCCAAAATGTTTTAACTAATGGTGCTATTTTGCAATCTAAAACAAAAGAATCATCAAGATTGTATCCCGAGTCAAGCAACAGTGAAGTTGTATGTACGAAAGGCTGGGTGGATAGATTTAAAAAAGGTAGAATATCAACGCAGGAAAAATACACGGAGAAGCTGCCAGTGCTCCTGTAGAAAGTGTAACTTCATGACTTAGAGATATTTGGGCAGAATTAAAGAGGCTACGAAGAAAATGATACCTTTAACGGGGATGAGACGGGGTTGTTCTCCAAAATGACGTCACATAAGACTTTGAAATTTCACGGATAAAAATGCGTTCGGGGGAAACAAAGTAAGGAACACATGACAATGTTTGTCTGTTCAAATATGATAGGGACTGAAAAGCGAATATAATTCATTATAGGAAAATCACTGAATCCAAGGTGTTATTAGTGAACGTAGAAAAGAAGTATTGATTGTTGAGCCTCCTAAATTTACAAAAGACAAAGTGCTAAAAAGTGGTGAAAGTTACTGGAGATGTGCGATAAGTTCCTGCAAAGCGAAAGTTTTTACGATTGGCGTAGAAGACCTAATTTCTCGTCATGACTTGCAACATAATCATCCTAATGATCTTAAGAAGTTGAATCGTCAGGTAATCAGCAGCGGTGTTGAAAGAAAAGCGACAGAAGTGTTAACCGAAAGACCTCTTAAAATAATACATTCTCTGTTAAAGGAAAATTGTGAGCAAATAAGTACGCTATCTGTTCAAGATATGTGTTACATACGCAATAACTTGTACCACCATAGACAGAAACATCAACCACCACTGCCTAAAACTACAGAGGAGGTTATAGCTGTGTTGAGGAAATTAAATATCCAAACAATTAGGGACGAGGATTTTACATTCATTTGCGATCAGCATAAAAAGATATTTGCTTTCTCGTGCTGGACAAATATCCGCCATTTGTGTAATAGCGAAAAGATTCTTTTAGATGGGACATTTAGTTATTGTGCACAACATTTTTTACAATTATGCACCATCCACACTGTTAAAAAATGGACAATACATTTCACTGATATTTTGTTTACTTCCGGATAAACGGCAGCTAACGAAAGTGCTTTTTTATTAACAAAAAATAAGTGCGAAAGTGGTGGCTTACGTTTCTATCCGAAACAAATTGTGGCAGATTTTGAAAGTACAATCCATAATGCAGTACGCAATGTGTGGCAAGTCACAATTGCTGCTCGAGCAGACTTGGTTTTGTAAAATACAAAAACTTGGACTAATGGCTGAATACAAAAACCAAGCAAGTGAAATAGGTAGGTGGCTGAAATACACGTTTGGCTTGCCTTTTTTAAACCACGCCGATGTTGGCGTAGGGGCAGAGTGCAGTGACAGCATAGAGAGAACCACAAATGCGTGCCTGGCTTTCCACTACAGATTTAATTCTAATTTTTATTCTACCCACCCCAACATATTGACGTGCTAAAACATTTTCAGATTGACACATGTGAAACTTCAAAGTTTAACCGAAAAAGTGAGAATTCGTGACCCCGCAGTACGTAGGCGTACGAAATTATTAGGGCTTAATATATAAAAAAAAAGTCTATGCTTGGAAATGATCGAAATACAAAAAAGCCCCAATGCTATAAATTATAGAACTAATATTGATAACCTCAGTTCTATATATCATAATTTGTTTAAATAACATTTTGACTTCATTAAATTTAATATTTTACATTCATATTCATTGTTATTAAATTTAAAACTAACGGTTCAAGTAAATCAAATTTTAACTTAATACGTCTCTGCTCATGTCACCTGTATTTTCCGAATTTTCTACCTTTGCGCATGCATTGATAACGTAAATATGTGAACGACCTTGCAAGCTTCCTTTATCTGTATTAATTTGAACTCTGCCTTCATAAGAGCTCGTTTTCTGTGTATTTTTATTAATTAAACCTTAATATGGATTGCACTTAATAATGACGGTGTTTTATTAATTAAGTTTTTAACCTACACACTTTGAAAAATGTCGTGAAAGAATTAAATTAATCATGTAAGTACACCTACTTGAGGAAAAAATTTATTGTTCGCTAATCCTATTGTTTTTATTTCAGAATGTATTAAATATCTAATGTGTAACAATCCATAATATTACTGATGAAGCCATCAAAAATGGCGAAACGTCTATTTGTTTAAAATTTCATATCAAACTTTAATTAAACTATATTTCACGACAATATGTCGTTTGTTTGACTAATTTTCTCCTAAATTTATTCATCCAATAAACCGTTACAATTTAGGTGAAATTTTCAAGATTTCATTTTGTAAAATCATTTCTCAAATGTATTCTCTAAGTAAGTAGATAATTAACTGGATTTGTCAATTCGTGAAAAAAATAAGAAAATCATGACTTTTTTTTAAATTTTAAAAATTGTTATTAATATTTTCAGGAATCTTCAACTTTTGAGTGTTATAAAATGTTCTGCGCATTCGCGGGCGGGGCGGTCAGGCATTGGGGGGTAGATTTATTTTAGGAACTTTTAATTTTTTTAACTTCTAAAGAATATATACTTCCATTTACACAAAAATAATATCAACTTTTAATTGTTTTAACTTCCTCTAAATAATATATACGTTTATTAAAAATATATACAATTTTATTAAAAATTTAGATTAAAAAATATATTTAAACCGTCAGTTGTTTTCATGAAATAGATTATGCAATGAGGGAGAGGAATGCGTTATTTTGCTGAGGTGCAATTTGTTACTTAAGGGCGAAGCCCGAGAGTCACATAGCACTGAAGTTTTTGTCTTATTTTGTCTCTCGAGAGTAAATGCTTTACTTCTGTCACAATTTTGATGCTATAGAAACCGACATCTACTCCCGGTCGTGGAAAAAGTAATATAATTAAGTTGTTATACAAATTAAAATATACGTAGTTTGTGACTTCAGTGCTCTAGTTTCATTGATAGACCTTTGTATTATATAATATGTAAATAAAGACTTAAAATTTTCGAATTTATAGTAGGGATTATACTAGCGTCAAATTTATGTATACCCTCACAGGTATACCTAGCGCAAATAATATTGACGAAATCATTTAGTGTCCAATCCATGCAAGCCCACTACAGCAACTTTACAACCCATGGATAAAGGGGTCTGAAGTCACATTATAACGGGTGTTCATAAACAGTCGTCATCCCAGTAGGTTTTGGCTTCAGAAACGTATGTCTATTAAAATTGAGAAAAAATGCGCTATGACAGTACTCAATGACGTTTCATTGTGTTGCATGAATTAATCAAAGACATAACATTTTGTTTTTCAAAGCAACTGGGATGACGACTGTTTATGAACACCCGTTAGAAAACTTATAATAACTCGTTTAATTTACTGTCTCGAGAATAAAACTGAATTTAAGGTTTCATTACTAGATGCTACAGTAATGATAAATACAGCCTGGCAAAGAGTGGCCCCAAAGACTACTACTGATTTTGATGACGATGATGCGCTTCCTTTGGCTCGATTGGCTTTAAAGTAGTACAGATCCGACAACGATGATGAAAATCTACCTCTGTCAATACGGGCTAAAAGAAACAATGTACTAAATGTATTCAATAATTACGAAGAAATGACAAATTATGCTGATATTGATAACGAAATAATAACTTGTGAGTTTACCAGTGATATTGAAATTATCTCGGAAAATTCTGAAGAATTAAATCACGTGGAAAGCAGTGGTGATGAAAAAGAAGTAGAAGAACCACCAACAATATTAGAGGTATTTCAAGCATGTAATGTAATATCTAATTATGTTGCACTTCACAATACAGCAATCCAAATAAAAAAGGGGTGTGAATTATTGCGAACCAAAATTGAAAAAAATATGGTACAGAAGAAGAGGGTTCAAACAAAAATTATAGATTACGGGTTCTAATTAATAATTTTAGTGTAAATACATATGTATGTAGTAGTATTAGTATGTACTGTCCAACAAACAATTAGAAATTACTTTTTTTATTAAAACTGTTAATGTATGTTATAATAAAAATGATTATTTTCACCACATTGTAACTTTCAATAATAAATGGTTTCAAATGTGTGATTTTTCCATTTAATATTGCTTTTTTTCTTATAGCGACCTCTTGCTTATAACGAGGGTTTTTTAAAGTCCCCCGACATTCGCTATATCCGAGTTCTACTGTACTTTATTCAAAACTTGAATTTCGAAATAATTTGAAAACAAACTTTTAAATGCGTCACAAAGTCGGGTATTTAAAAAATTGTGTGAAGTAATAATACTTGTTTAATGTAATGTAATAGTTTAAGGAATTCTTTTACATTCAAAATGCGCATAAAATCGCCCTTAATATTCAGTATCGGGGTGTCGACTACTGGGTATTTTTACTCTTGAAGTCGATCGTTCTTTTTTGGACTGTATATTATTTAGTTTATATTTATCTACCTAATAACTGAATGTATTTCTTTATTTTTATTGTTGCAGTAAGATGGGCAATATAAACACTAATATAGAGAAAAAGAAAAAATAAAACTTGTAATAAAATTTATAAACGTCCCATATACCAATACTCAGAGGAGGCTTTATCTGAAGCGTTAATGCAAATAAGGGAAAATAATTTAAGCGTACAGAATGCCAGTAGGGTTATGGCGTACTACGAAAACTACAATCCATGATAGACTGAGCGGAAAGAATGCCGAAAAGCCTAGAAGAATGTGTCCAACACGAGTTTTGAGCACCGCTGAAGAAAAAACGTTGGTGGAATGGTGTATAAATTTAGCCAAGTGTGATTTCCCACGAAAAATGGATGATGTACAAAATACAGTTCAAAAAATCATACTTTCAGAAAGTGACGATGATAGAGAAAAGATACCATTCGTAAACGGACGTCATGAAAAAAATGATATTCTGCATTCTTCAGACGTAATTCGCAGCTGGTCCATAGGAATGCAGAAAACTTATCCAAAGGACATGCAGTTCTTACAGAGGAAAGTATAAGGACATGGTTTACTTATTTACGAGAGTATTTGGAAACTGAAAATGCAGTGCATACTTTGGACGATGCTACCAGAATCTTTAACGTGGACGAAAGTAGTTTTACTCTATGTCCCTAGAGGATATAGAAATATTTATCAAATCGTTAAGGGTAAAGAAAAAGAAGCTTTGACGGCTTGGATAGTAATTTCAGCAGACGGTGCCATGGCGCATCCGTGCGTAGTTTTTCCATATGTCAGACCTCCACAAGATGTGCGTGAAACTATGGACTAGTGATGGGCCTATCCGGAATGAATAATCGGAAAGTTTCCGATTGTTAAAAAAATCGGAAGGTTCCGATTATTTCGGAACGTTTCGGAACTTTTCGGAATTCGATTATTTTACTGTTCGGTGCACAAAATTCGGAACTTTCGGAATTCGATTATTTTACTATTACACACAAAATGAGAAAACGAAATGCCAATTTGAACTGAACAGAATACGGAATGTTGTGTTGACTCGCTTGACTGCTATATGCTGGTGAATGGCACTAATGGCAGTGGTATTTCATAGATTAATTATTAGATAGTACAACTTACAGACTTCAAATTCATGTACTGTTTTATACTATCTATTATGTACTTTATGTGCCATTAAACTTTAAAATATCACTACCATTTTCCGAAAGTCTATTAAGGTAACTTCTGTAATAATTTGAAAAAATATTTTATTTCCTCTTATATGCCACTGTGCGACTCAAACTCATAAATTATTTTACTGGCGGTCCTGCAAACCCAAACAATAGATGCCAACGCAGATAAAGGCTTACGGCGCGACGCAAATTTGCACGCACTTCATCTTCCTTCCGCTTGTTGTTGTTTCGCTCGTTTTCTCTTGCTTGCATTTACGGAATGTAAAATAATCGGATATTCCGATTTTATAAACATTTCGAAACGGAACATTCCGATTATTGAAATCATCCGATTATGCCCATCACTACTATGGACCCCTCGTGGTTTTTAGATTTAAGCGAAGCGGGTTGGATAAGATCCGAACTTTTATACGAGTATATCGCCAATTCTCTCAACCCGTGGTCGCAGGTAAATGGAATCAAAAAACCTATTTTCTTCTTTATGGATGGTCATAAAAGCCACTTAATCATGAGTTTACGTGAGCTCTGTTCAAACTATGTTATCATTTTGTATGCCCTACCACTTAATGCCACCCACATAATGCAGCTGTGCGACGTAAGTGTTTTTAAACCGCTTAAATCACAATGGCAAGCTAGAGTAAGAGAATGGCAAATGTGCGAAGAGAACACAAACCAAATTTTAACCAAATCAAAGTTCTGTCCACTTCTAAAAAGAGTTATGGAAAAAGAAAATTTACCCTAAACTATAAATCACGTGGAAGGCAGTGGTGATGAAAAAGAAGTAGAAGAACCACCAACAATATTAGAAGTATTTCAAGCATGTAATGTAATATCTAATTATGTTGCACTTCACAATACAGCAATGCAAATAAAAAAGGGGTTTGAATTATTGCGAACCAAAATTGAAAAAAATATGCTACAGAAAAATACGGTTCAAACAAAAATTACAGATTACGTGTTTTAATTAATAATTTTAGTGGAAATACATATGTATGTAGTAGTATTAGTATGTACTGTCCAATAAACAATTACAAATTACTTTTTTTATTAAAACCGTTAATGTATGTTATAATAAAAATGATTATTTTCACCACATTGTAACTTTCAATAATAAATGGTTTCAAATGTGTGATTTTTCCATTTAATATTGCTTTTTTTCTTATAGCGACCTCTTGCTTATAACGAGGGTTTTTAAAAGTCCCCCAACATTCACTATAGCCGAGTTCTACTGTACTTTATTCAAAACTTGAATTTCGAAACAATTTGAAAACAAACTTTTGAAATGCGTCACAAAGTCGGGTATTTAAAAAATTGTGTGAAGTAATAATACTTGTTTAATGTAATGTAATAGTTTAAGGAATTCCTTTACATTCAAAATGAGCATAAAATCGCCCTTAATAATTTTAGGATATTTTGTCTGCATATTTTGTTATTGTTCCAGTATTCGACCGCTTCTAAAATATTCCGTATCGGGGTGTCGACTACTGGGTATTTTTACTATTGAAGTCGATCGTTCTTTTTTTGACTGTATATTATTTAGTTTATATTTATCTACCTAATAACTGAATTTATTTCTTTATTTTTATTGCTGCAGTAAGATGGGCAATATAAACACTAATATAGAGAAAAAGGAAAAATAAAACTTGTAATAAAATTTATAAACGTCCCATATACCAATACTCAGAGGAGGATTTATCTGAAGCGTTAATGCAAATAAGAGAAAATAATTTAAGCGTACGGAAAGCCAGTAAGATTTATGGCGTACTACGAAAACTACAATCCATGATAGACTGGAGCGGAAATAATGCCGAAGAGCCTAGAAGAATGTGTCCAGCACCAGTTTTGAGCACCGCTGAAGAAAAAACGTTGGTGGAATGGTGTATAAATTTAGCCAAGTGTGATTTCCCACGAAAAATGGATGATGTACTCAATACAGTTCAAAAAATCATACTTTCAAAAAGTGACGATGATAGAGAAAAGATACCATTCGTAAACGGACGTCCTGAAAAAAATGATATTCTGCATTCTTCAGACGTAATTCGCAGCTGGTCCATAGGAATGCAGAAAACTTATCCAAAGGACATGCAGTTCTTACAGAGGAAAGTATAAGGACAAGGTTTACTTATTTACGAGAGTATTTGGAAACTGAAAATGCAGTGCATACTTTGGACGATGCTACCAGAATCTTTAACGTGGACGAAAGTAGTTTTACTCTATGTCCCTAGCCCTAGAGGATATAGAAATATTTATCAAATCGTTAAGGGTAAAGAAAAAGAAGCTTTGACGGCTTGGATAGTAATTTCAGCAGACGGTGCCATGGCGCATCCGTGCGTAGTTTTTCCATATGTCAGACCTCCACAAGATGTGCGTGAAACTATGGACCCCTCGTGGTGTTTAGATTTAAGCGAAGCGGGTTGGATAAGATCCGAACTTTTATACGAGTATATCGCCAATTCTCTCAACCTGTGATCGCAGGTAAATGGAATCAAAAAACCTATTTTCTTCTTGATGGATGGTCATAAAAGTCACTTAATCATGAGTTTAAGTGAGCTCTGTTCAAACTATGTTATCATTTTGTATGCCCTACCACTTAATGCCACCCACATAATGCAGCTGTGCGACGTAAGTGTTTTTAAACCGCTTAAATCACAATGGCAAGCTAGAGTAAGAGAATGGCAAATGTGCGAAGAAAACACAAACCAAATTTTAACCAAATCAAAGTTCTGTCCACTTCTAAAAAGAGTTATGGAAAAAGAAAATTTACCCTAAACTATAAATCACGTGGAAAGCAGTGGTGATGAAAAAGAAGTAGAAGAACCACCAACAATATTAGAAGTATTTCAAGCATGTAATGTAATATCTAATTATGTTGCACTTCAGAATACAGCAATGCAAATAAAAAAGGGGTTTGAATTATTGCGAACCAAAATTGAAAAAAATATGCTACAGAAAAATACGGTTCAAACAAAAATTACAGATTACGTGTTTTAATTAATAGTTTTAGTGGAAATACATATGTATGTAGTAGTATTAGTATGTACTGTCCAATAAACAATTACAAATTACTTTTTTTATTAAAACCGTTAATGTATGTTATAATAAAAATTATTATTTTCACCACATTGTAACTTTCAATAATAAATGGTTTCAAATGTGTGATTTTTCCATTTAATATTGCTTTTTTTCTTATAGCGACCTCTTGCTTATAACGAGGGTTTTTAAAAGTCCCCCAACATTCACTATAGCCGAGTTCTACTGTACTTTATTCAAAACTTGAATTTCGAAACAATTTGAAAACAAACTTTTGAAATGCGTCACAAAGTCGGGTATTTAAAAAATTGTGTGAAGTAATAATACTTGTTTAATGTAATGTAATAGTTTAAGGAATTCCTTTACATTCAAAATGAGCATAAAATCGCCCTTAATAATTTTAGGATATTTTGTCTGCATATTTTGTTATTGTTCCAGTATTCGACCGCTTCTAAAATATTCAGTATCGGGGTGTCGACTACTGGGTATTTTTACTATTGAAGTCGATCGTTCTTTTTTTGACTGTATATTATTTAGTTTATATTTATCTACCTAATAACTGAATTTATTTCTTTATTTTTATTGCTGCAGTAAGATGGGCAATATAAACACTAATATAGATAAAAAGGAAAAATAAAACTTGTAATAAAATTTATAAACGTCCCATATACCAATACTCAGAGGAGGATTTATCTGAAGCGTTAATGCAAATAAGAGAAAATAATTTAAGCGTACGGAAAGCCAGTAAGATTTATGGCGTACTACGAAAACTACAATCCATGATAGACTGGAGCGGAAAGAATGCCGAAGAGCCTAGAAGAATGTGTCCAGCACCAGTTTTGAGCACCGCTGAAGAAAAAACGTTGGTGGAATGGTGTATAAATTTAGCCAAGTGTGATTTCCCACGAAAAATGGATGATGTACTCAATACAGTTCAAAAAATCATACTTTCAAAAAGTGACGATGATAGAGAAAAGATACCATTCGTAAACGGACGTCCTGAAAAAAATGATATTCTGCATTCTTCAGACGTAATTCGCAGCTGGTCCATAGGAATGCAGAAAACTTATCCAAAGGACATGCAGTTCTTACAGAGGAAAGTATAAGGACAAGGTTTACTTATTTACGAGAGTATTTGGAAACTGAAAATGCAGTGCATACTTTGGACGATGCTACCAGAATCTTTAACGTGGACGAAAGTAGTTTTACTCTATGTCCCTAGCCCTAGAGGATATAGAAATATTTATCAAATCGTTAAGGGTAAAGAAAAAGAAGCTTTGACGGCTTGGATAGTAATTTCAGCAGACGGTGCCATGGCGCATCCGTGCGTAGTTTTTCCATATGTCAGACCTCCACAAGATGTGCGTGAAACTATGGACCCCTCGTGGTGTTTAGATTTAAGCGAAGCGGGTTGGATAAGATCCGAACTTTTATACGAGTATATCGCCAATTCTCTCAACCTGTGGTCGCAGGTAAATGGAATCAAAAAACCTATTTTCTTCTTTATGGATGGTCATAAAAGCCACTTAATCATGAGTTTAAGTGAGCTCTGTTCAAACTATGTTATCATTTTGTATGCCCTACCACTTAATGCCACCCACATAATGCAGCTGTGCGACGTAAGTGTTTTTAAACCGCTTAAATCACAATGGCAAGCTAGAGTAAGAGAATGGCAAATGTGCGAAGAAAACACAAACCAAATTTTAACCAAATCAAAGTTCTGTCCACTTCTAAAAAGAGTTATGGAAAAAGAAAATTTACCCTAAACTATAAATCACGTGGAAGGCAGTGGTGATGAAAAAGAAGTAGAAGAACCACCAACAATATTAGAAGTATTTCAAGCATGTAATGTAATATCTAATTATGTTGCACTTCACAATACAGCAATGCAAATAAAAAAGGGGTTTGAATTATTGCGAACCAAAATTGAAAAAAATATGCTACAGAAAAATACGGTTCAAACAAAAATTACAGATTACGTGTTTTAATTAATAATTTTAGTGGAAATACATATGTATGTAGTAGTATTAGTATGTACTGTCCAATAAACAATTACAAATTACTTTTTTTATTAAAACCGTTAATGTATGTTATAATAAAAATTATTATTTTCACCACATTGTAACTTTCAATAATAAATGGTTTCAAATGTGTGATTTTTCCATTTAATATTGCTTTTTTTCTTATAGCGACCTCTTGCTTATAACGAGGGTTTTTAAAAGTCCCCCAACATTCACTATAGCCGAGTTCTACTGTACTTTATTCAAAACTTGAATTTCGAAACAATTTGAAAACAAACTTTTGAAATGCGTCACAAAGTCGGGTATTTAAAAAATTGTGTGAAGTAATAATACTTGTTTAATGTAATGTAATAGTTTAAGGAATTCCTTTACATTCAAAATGAGCATAAAATCGCCCTTAATAATTTTAGGATATTTTGTCTGCATATTTTGTTATTGTTCCAGTATTCGACCGCTTCTAAAATATTCAGTATCGGGGTGTCGACTACTGGGTATTTTTACTATTGAAGTCGATCGTTCTTTTTTTGACTGTATATTATTTAGTTTATATTTATCTACCTAATAACTGAATTTATTTCTTTATTTTTATTGCTGCAGTAAGATGGGCAATATAAACACTAATATAGAGAAAAAGGAAAAATAAAACTTGTAATAAAATTTATAAACGTCCCATATACCAATACTCAGAGGAGGATTTATCTGAAGCGTTAATGCAAATAAGAGAAAATCATTTAAGAGTACGGAAAGCCAGTAAGATTTATGGCGTACTACGAAAACTACAATCCATGATAGACTGGAGCGGAAAGAATGCCGAAGAGCCTAGAAGAATGTGTCCAGCACCAGTTTTGAGCACCGCTGAAGAAAAAACGTTGGTGGAATGTGGTATAAATTTAGCCAAGTGTGATTTCCCACGAAAAATGGATGATGTACTCAATACAGTCCAAAAAATCATACTTTCAAAAAGTGACGATGATAGAGAAAATATACCATTCGTAAACGGACGTCCTGGAAAAAATGGTATTCTGCATTCTTCAGACGTAATCCGCAGGTGGTCCATAGGATTGCAGAAAATTTATCCAAAGGACACGCAGTTCTTACAGAGGAAAGTATAAGGAAATGGTTTACTTTTTCACGAGAGTATTTGGAAACTGAAAATGCAGTGCATACTTTGGACTATGCTACCAGAATCTTTAAAGGGGACGAAAGTAGTTTTACTCTATGTCCCTAGAGGATATAGAAATGTTTATCAAAACGTTAAGGGTAAAGAAAAAGAAGCTTTGACGGCTTGGATAGTAATTTCAGCAGACGGTGCCATAGCGTATCCGTGCGTAGTTTTTCCATATGTCAGACCTCCATAAGATGTGCGTGAAACTATGGACCCCTCGTGGTGTTTAGATTTAAGCAAAACGGGTTGGATAAGATCCGAAGTTTTATAAGAGTATATCGCCAATTCTTTCAACCCGTGGTCGAAGGTAAATGGAATCAAAAACCCTATTCTCTTCTTTATAGATGGTCATAAAAGCCACTTAATCATGAGTTTAAGTGAGCTCTGTTCAAACTATGTTATCATTTTGTATGCCCTACCACCTAATGCCACCCACATAATGCAGCTGCGCGACGTAAGTGTTTTTAAACCGCTTAAATCACAATGGCAAGCTAGAGTAAGAGAATGGCAAATGTGCGAAGAAAACACAAACCAAATTTTAACCAAATCAAAGTTCTGCTCACTTCTAAAAAGAGTTATGGAAAAAGAAAATTTACCCCAAACTATAAATCACGTGGAATGCAGTGGTGATGAAAATGAAGTAGAAGAACCACCAACAATATTAGAGGTATTTCAAGCATGTAATGTAATATCTAATAATGTTGCACTTTTCACAATACAGCAATCCAAATAAAAAAGGGGTTTGAATTATTGCGAACCAAAATTTAAAAAAAATATGCTACAGAAAAATACGGTTCAAACAAAAATTACAGATTACGTGTTTTAATTAATAATTTTAGTGTAAATACATATGTATGCAGTAGTATTAGTATGTACTGTCCAATAAACAATTACCAATTACTTTTTTTATTAAAACTGTTAATGCATGTTATAATAAAAATGATTATTTTCACCATATAGTAACTTTCAATTATAAATGGTTTCAAATGTGTAATTTTTCCATTTAATATTGCTTTTTTTCTTATAGCGTCCCCTTGCTTAAAACGAGGGTTTTTAAAAGTCCCCCAACATTCACTATATCCGAGTTCTACTGTACTTTATTCAAAACTTGAATTTCGAATTTGAAAACAAATTTTTACATGAGTCACAAAGTCGGGTATTTAAAAAATTGTGTGAAGAAATAATACTTGTTTAATAGTAGATTATGCAATGAGGGATAGAAATTCGTTATTTTGCTGAGCTGCAATTTCCACTGAAGCAAAATAGCAGTCTCTCCGAATTGCATATACTATTTTTTTCACGTTGCAGGAAGATTTAAACCTGTACCCCAGCCTTATTTAAAAGTAGATAGCGCTGCGGTCGTGGGATCCTAAGCAGTTTCAGCATATGATGCGTCAGTTCACATGTGATAATGGTGACAGGCAGTTTGTGTTTCATTTTGGAGATACTTGATACTTGAGGTGCTGGTGTACCCCAATGTAGCAGAATAAGAATATTTGTTTTTGCATGTAAGTTTATTAGCTTTATTCAATTACTTATTGTTATTGTTACAATTGCATAGGTTACGTTATTTTTAAATTTATATCTTGTATTTGTAGAACACACAAGGGCTTCTCAAAAAAAGTATTTTGACCTAACACATTCTGATGACATAGCTGAAATACATCGTATTCTTTATGATTCTGATGCCGACATTTCTGAGAACGAGAGACATTATACCAGATTTTAGACATGACCGCGAAGAGGACGAAAAGTCTGAAATTGAAGGCAACCCTATCAATTCTGCTAGTCCGGTCCATTCTCAAGCTCCCTTACCATCCGCCTCTGATTCTGAAGACGATGTGCCGTTGACACAGATACAGCTTGTGGACCAAGCTAATGTTAAAATTTTAAAGGTTGCCGCCAAAGTAAAGGGTAAAAATGGATTCAAATGGTCAGGCGTAAAAGGAGCACTTCATCGTACACCTAAAAGAAATCTCGTTTTGCATTTACCTGGTAATAAAAATGAGTCAAGGCAAATAAAATCAGAAATAGTAGCATGGCAGTTGTCACAGAATATACCAACAAAGAAATAAAAATTCAAAGATTGAAGTATGTCAAAAAAATGGACCATAGTGATAACGAAGATACAGCAGTAGCTAATAGACCTACACCAGAGACACCAACAATGTTGAAATTCAGGCTCTCTTTTGTTTATTTTATTATACTGGTGTGATGAAGCAAGGCCTCCTATAGTGTACCAGGCCGTCTCATTGCCGAACGCCTGCAAAATAGTGGTCATACGACACCATTGCGCGCCCATTGGAAACAGCGTATTTTCGCACAATAAATGTAATAAACCTGCTTCAAATATTGTAAATATGAATTTTAGGGATTGTAATTCATTTCTATAACTATCATACACCATTACGATCGAAAATTAGAAGCAGGTCATGATTATTTATAAGTATATTTGTAATTCATTTAGTCAAAATAAAAGTAGGGAAATTCTGATACTATACATTAACATGCAAGTTATAGAAATTGTAGTTAAAATTTCTTAGTTAAATCTTCAAAATAATTTAATTCTCCAATACCCTAATTAGCTTTACCATTAACTGTAGAGATTTAGTTAATGGATACCGATTATTATCGGAGAATAGAATGGTAAATACCACACTACTATTATAATATAATTGAAATTGTTGCAGTAATATTAAGTGCATGATTAGTCATAGTAAAGGTACTTAAGCAGTATGAAAAACATATTTATTATGACCCATTTTTCAATATAAAATGGATAACTACTTAAAATTTTCTTCAGTGCAAGGAACTAACCAGTTAAGTGCAGAGTAAAAACGTTTTGTTCTCTTCGTATATTTGCAGTACTTCATAAAATCTAAGTGTCATTTCAAGCTTCAAGGTATGTATTAATGACAGATATCTATTTTATACACATATATTATTATTATTGTAGTATAAACCTGATTTAAACATTACGTAACGATTCTTTAAAATACCTAGAAATAGATATTGGTTTAGCATTCTGTTCCGTTCAAAATTTTGTATGTAAACATGATATTAAAATAAATGTAATAATAATCACAAGAATAATATATTATAAAAATACTAATGGAAATAATTTAAATTGAATCACAACTCAATATATGTCTTGTTTTTCATTAGAAGAGAATTTTCAGCTAATTTTTTTAGAATTTACTATACTAGTCGTTGTTGTTTAGTCGAGTCCAAACAAATTTTAACATATTAACCAGAAATAGAAACAACATTTAACGTTACGCTAATATATTTAGCTTCTTCAGAACAAGTTAAAATTTTTTAGACATAATACAATTAAAAAAAGGCATTTGTTATTGTTTGTCTTTTTGTTTTTTCCTTTCATCAATAGGCAATTTTTTATTATTTAAAATTAGTGGTAAAAGTTTTAATGCATGTAAAAGACAGCATTGAGTTTCACCGAGTTGGAAGAATCTTTTTTATATTAAATTATATTCCATTTGTTGGTGAAACTCAATGATGCCTTTGCCACTAATTTTAAATAATAAAAAATCGCCTATAGATGAAAGGAAAAAACAAAAAGATAAACAATAACAAATGCCAATTTTTAATTGTATTATGTCTAAAACTTTTGGACTCAACTAGTCAGTTTACAACAACGATTAGTATAGTAAATTCTAAAAAAAACTAGCTGAATATTCTTTTCTAATGAAAAACAAGACATATATTAACTTGTCTTACAACCTAATTAATTACTGTAATCAAAAATAACACTAATGGAAATATTTTTATGATTTATTACAGATGCCACATCGATGTTGCGTACCCGGTTGCAAATCAAACTACATTAATAATAAAGAACACTACGTAACAGTATTCTCTTTTCCAAAAAACGCGGACTTGGCACGGATGTGGACCCGTTGCATAAGTCGAGATAAATTTAAACCCGCAAAATCAAGTGTAATTTGCATTAACCATTTTGATAAACGGTTTATTAAAATTAATAATTTACATCAACCTGAAGGTTCAAAAAAACTTCGCCCTAGGTTAACAAAAGACGCATATCCTACTATTTTTAAAAATCAACCTTCATATTTAACGAAACGTTTGCCTACTCAAAGAAATAGTCCAACTAGAAGATTAAAGGTGGTAGCGGCGCGATCGAAAAAAAATCGACGACGAAAGAAGACAGCGGGATATTGAATTCAATATTCAAACATTGCGCGATACTTATCGAAAACGTTTAAATTTGCATGATTTTGTAGTAGTGAATAATCCTGATACCTTTAATTTTATTAAAATAGATTTTAGGGGATTTAGTGGCTACCCAGAAATTTATATATCTGTAATTGTCAAGCAAAATTTGTCTGTCGATGTTTATTTAAGAAACTGTAAAATTAATTTTAATGACTTGTCAGTAGCGAACATTTTGGGAAAAGATTGCATCCTAAAGAATTTCTCTTTGTTGCAAGATTTATTAGATTATTTAAGCAACCTCCATGAAGATTCGTTAGCAAAAATGACTAATTACGTAAATTCTGCCGAACAACTTTTACAAAAAACTATTGAATTATTTGAAACTGCTGATGTTCTGTAAATTTAAAAACTAAAATAAAATTTTTAAAGATCAAACTAAACTTGCTCTTCTGGGAGTTCCAAAATATGCTCCAGAAACATTAGTTTGGGAGTGCACAATGTATTTCACATATCCAGCGGCTTATATGTTCTTGAGAAAAACTTGCGTATTAACATTACCACATATATCATACTTACGTAAACTTTCGATGAAATTAGGATCTGCACAGTCGGGAATCGCAGATGCACACATTAAATATCTTAGTGAAAAGTTAAAATTGCTAGAACCAAGAGAAAAATTTGTTAACATTTTGCTCGATGAGATTTATGTAAAATCGGAAATTTCTTATAAAAGTGGAAAAATAGAAGGAATGAGTTTTAATGACAACTGCGAAGCATCTACTATA
Organism: Agriotes lineatus; assembly: GCA_940337035.1. Classification (NCBI taxonomy): domain Eukaryota; kingdom Metazoa; phylum Arthropoda; class Insecta; order Coleoptera; family Elateridae; genus Agriotes; species Agriotes lineatus. Next base: position 54,032 of record CALNHX010003596.1, on the reverse strand, counting down.
CAGACATTCATGATAACATCGTTACTTTAAAAAAATAAAGATGTTGTTGGTCTTTTCCCGTAAAAAATCTGAATGCGAACTACCTCTCAGAGCTGCTAAGAATTGTCATTAAAACGCTGACAGAAATCGGTTATGAGGTTGTTACAGTTATATCTGATAACAATAAAATAAATAGATTAGCATTTGAAACATAGGGTGGAGGAAAATTACAACTACACATTGCGAATCCCTATAATCTAAATTCTAGAATATATTTTCTATTTGACACCGTGCACTTACTTAAATGTGTGAGGAACAATTGGTTGAATCGAAAAAACGCAGATCAAACTTTTATAATTCCTTCTTTTGTCCCAAATACCGAAACCGAACAACTTGCTTCAGTATCTGACATTAGAAAATTGTATTACTCTGAACAAAATAACATCGTCAAAAAAGCTCCAGCATTGTCAAAAAAGGTTTTAAATCCTACGTCTTTAGAACGCCAAAATGTCAGTCTCTGTCTTAAATTATTTGACGAAAAGAATATTGCGGCTCTAAAATGTTCAAAGCAGTTAAACCTGTCACATGATTTAAAAGGAACTATTTCATTTCTAGAAACTATGGCAACTTGGTGGAAAATTGTAAACTGCAAGACAACATTTAAAGGCATTTCAAAACGGGATTTATATCAAAATCCGATAACAAAAAGAAAACATCAATTTAAAATTATTAGAAGATTTTGTCTTGTGGTTAAATAATTGGAATATGTTAGCGGTACCTAACAAAATAAAAACAAATCGCAATGGAAAACTAACTAACGAAACTCAAATGGCAATTAGCCATACTTCCGCTGCATTAATTTCATTAAGCAAATATTTATTAGAAAATGTACAGTTTGAATACATTTTGCTTGGAAAATTTCAAACGAACTCATTAGAAGCCAGATTTGGTCAGTACAGACAAATGAGGCGTTAGACAGATTTTGGAATCCGAAAAAAAACTAAAATTTTTAAATATAATTAAACTCAATTCGGAAAAAAGGTGACTTTGAATTAAGAGAGTTTCTTAGTGATTTCGAGGATTTTTCATTTCTTGATGAAATTGATGTAATAGAAAAAAAGTTTGAAGGTGCCCTAACAACAGTTGCAGAAGTACAAAAGGAAGATATAAGCGTTTTAATTTATATCGCCGGTTAGCTAGCAGATAAAGTTCACAAAAGAACAAAATGTAACGATTGCATTAAATATTTGATATGTGACAAAGATATGCAAGTCTCTTGGGTTGACTCAGAAAATAGCGAATATTTCAAAATTTTGGACAGGGGTGGCTTAAAATATCCGACTCAAAAGTTTGTTCACGTGATACTACAAGTTTTTGAACTTTTCAAGACTTTAATATCTCCTGATTACGAATCTGACTTTTTAAAACTTAGGTGTCAAAAGTCTGTTTTGAAACATTTGGCGATTGATAAAATATCGCAATTTTTATCACACGAAAGTTGTGAACAGTGTGGTACAAATTTCTACAATTTATTCGATTTGTGTTTAAATGCTTTTACAAATATTCTTTTAAACAATTATTCTAAAATTAAAAATGATAAAATGATTAATGATGCAATTAAAAGAAAAGCAGAAAAATTAGCATCTAAATCATCTAAATCCTAAGATAAAAAAATTAAGGTTTTTCGAGAACTGCAAGCTGTTAATGTTTACATAGATATAAGGTATATTATATATTATGATAATTATCCTTATAATATATAATGAGAGGTTACATTTATAATAAATAAAGTTTATAAACTATTAATAGTTACTGAAACCGTATACATGTATTGTAATTTTAATTGTAATTTAAATATAATTGTTACTTATTTTACAAATCCTTTCGATCTAATAAATATCTAATAAAACATCGCCTGCTTCTAATTTTAGATCGTAATGGTGTATGATAGTTAATATTACTGCAAGAAGATTTAACTAAGAAATTCTAGCTACAATTTCTATAAATTGCAGGTTAATGTATATTATCAGAATTTCCCTACTTTTATTTTGAATAAATGAATTACAAATATACTTATAATTATACTGCTTTTAATTTTCGATCGTAATGGTGTATGATAGTTATAGAAATGATTTACAATCACTAAAATTCATATTTACAATATTTGAAGCAGGTTTATTACATTTATTGTGCGAAAATACGCTGTTTCCAATGGGCGCGCAATGGTGTCGTATGACCACTATTTTGCAGGCGTTCGGCAATGAGACGGCCTGGTACACTATAGGAGGCCTTGGATGAAGGGTTTTTTTAAGTTTTTTTGCTTAATCTATTAGATATTCGGCCAGCTCGATGTTAGGGTTGTCACCTAGTGGGAAATTTAACTTAATTATTTTTGTTGCTTAATTATGTATTTATATTTTCAGTAGAATTGCTGATAAAAAGTTGACGAGAGATTGGAATATTATCATTTTGTTGATCGAGAGTAACGAAACAATACTTGTCGGCAGTTGGACTTCGTTGTCTAATAAGTTCTTCATTAACGAACTTCTTGCGACGACGTACAGTGGGTAGTTTAATACAATGCGATTTATATCGGCTACTATTTGATCGCAGTTACCACAATAAGGGTTGTCTTTAACATTGATTCTATATAGGTGTGCCGGAAAGCAGCCATGCCCTAGTTTTAACCTCGATATAGTAAAGGAAAATTGTCGATGCACTGTACGAGTGGTAATGTATGGAGTGGCTTTCGGTAAATATGAGTGAATTAAGGCATACTGCGTATTGCATACATTTGTAAATTCCTTCCACCTATTTTTAAATTGATTTTTGCAATTTTGTTTAAAAATCAAATTTAAAGCTAACATTCCACCAAATCCGGCGCCGTACTTGTATGTTTACTTATGTACCTCATTCCACCAAATGCGATGCAGCAAAATTAATTCTGCACAGCAGATGCAGCGCTGCAGAAAATAACATTTGTATCAGTTGTCCGGCAAATTCCGTACGGCGAGTAGCTTCAAACGCGCGAATATTGTTTTAAAAAGCAGTTTTATATTATTATTTAAAATGTAAAGTAATGAAGTTAGAAGAACGACTCATATGTGCGGTGGAGTGTCGCCCAGTGCTTTACGATAAATCGCTTTCAGACTATAAGAGCAATAATGCTGGAGAAAGTGCCTGGAAAAATACAGCAGGAGAAATGCAAATACAAGGTAAATAATTTAAAATAAATAGGGTTTTGTTTAACTAGACAAAAAAAGGCAATTTATTGCTCCAGTCAAAGCAGCTTCTCTGCACTTTTGCCGTGATGAACATACCTTTTTCTCTTCGATTGTTCAACAATAACGTTGTAATTATTATTATGGTACCACCATCATCGTTGGCATCACGTTGTTGATATGCAATTAAGAATAAGCGGTATGAATGGTCCTCGACACCGAAAGATAGAAGGCTATAGTTAAAGAATGAATGAATGAATGGCACCTTGACACTTTAAAGTCTATCAGTTGTCAGTTAAAACAATCCTTTATTTATAAATTCTCGCATACATTTATTGTAGGTATCTACAACAAAAACATTAAATAATAAATGTAGTACTTTCATCAAACAAGCACACTATTTTTTAATAGCTTCATACTGCCACGGAAATTCCCCAGCAAGAGAAAAAACCAATCATGGCGTTTCTAGTTGGTCTAGCATATCGTTTAGAATCGCTGATATGCTGTTGATGATGCAATGATTTTTCACCAATATTAGTACTTGCACTTGCTTGTACTAAAGGGTCATTTTCTGCAATCAGAAAATTGTGGAGGATGCAACATGCTACAGTTATAGCATAATCGACGTTAACTTCTATTCTCTTTAATAGTATTCTCCAAATGTGCGCCGTCATTCCAAAAGTATTTTTCACCACCCTCCTTGCTCTTGACAACCTATAATTAAAGATACACTCTCGTTCACTTAGATTTTTTTCCGGGGAAAAGCCTCGTAAATTTTCTTTCAACGAGAATGCTTCATCTCGTACCAGTACCAAATGTAAAGAGATGTCAGTGTGTGGCAGAGTTTTGTTAGAGGATAGATTTAATTTTTGATTGTCACTTAACCAGGCTTTACCAAAACAGCAGTTAGCAAAGATTCATCCATCACTATTGGATCCATATCCACCAACATCTATCATAATATATTTATAATTAGCGTCTACAACAGTCATTAAAACAACAGAAAAGCTTCCTTTATAGTTGAAAAATTCAGATCCAGAATTACGTGGTGCAAATAAGTGTATATGTTTGCCATCTACTGCTCCTACACAGTTGGGCATATTCCACTTTCGATAAAAGTCATTTCGTATCTCTTTCCACGTTTCAATTTTACATATTGGCATATACATTGACATAAGATTCTTGTGTATAGTGATGCAAGTAGTCTTTACAATGTTATTTATTGTTGTTTCTCCAAGACGGAAACTGAAAGCTGTTGCTCTAAAGGACATCCCTGTCGCCAAAAATCTGCAAATGATTAAAAACAGTATTTAATATTATCCTACATTATATGATGTATAACAACTCAATTAATTAGTTATTTTTTTAAATTTCAGATATCGAATATCTTAAGAAGAGGTGGCGTACTTTACGCGATGCATTTATTAAATATTACCGTTTGACAAAAACATTTAAAACGGGAACGGCTGGTGGAAAAAAAAGAAAATGGATTTATTATGACCAAATGCTGTTTTTAATACCGCATATTGAATTCAGAGACACCACAGGAAATTACGAAGATGTTGATGAAGATGTAGATATGCAAGAATTGCAAACAGAAACACTTCAAGTAGAGGAACATTCTCAGTCTCAAGATATGGAGGACGATATTGATTATTCAGAACCACACTCCAAAAGTCACTGTGGACGAAGTTCTGTGGATCCTACAAAATCATTAAGAACTCCTGCAACAGAAAATCCGAATGAAGTTATTCGTCGTCCAAATAAGGAGACAAATACAAAAAACAAAACACCAAAAAGAAATTTAACAGATGAGAAGCTTTTAGAAATAGTCACTAGAAATGATGATCCGGATGAACAATTTTTATTGAGCTGTGTTCCAATTTTGAAACGTTTACCTCCGCGTAAAAAGATGCTCGCTCGTATTAAAATTCAAAATTTATTATATGACATTGAATTTGGCAACAATGATGAAGAACGTCCTGCTCCAAATGTTAGACGACCACGAACACGCGAGTCGTATTTTAGTTCTTCCTCATCTCCCCATTACAGAATTTTGTCGAGACCAGAGACTCCAGACAGGATTTCTGACACAACTAGTGTTAACACTAATTAAAGTACACTACAGCCATCGTCATCTAAAGCAAGTGAATTATACTCGACGCAAAATTCACTGAGAGCCAATTATATGTCGTCGGAAGAACCAAATACAGAGGGTTTTTGTTTCAACACCTCATATAATTTTAAATATTTGAGGTACTTGTATTATAGGGCTTTAGTGTGTTTATTTTATATATATGTATATTTTTTAACTTACATTTTTTGTTAACCAGAAAGCAGAGAGTTTTTGTTTCAATGCCTGCCATAATTTCAATTATTTTAGTTTACTTGTATGGTAAGGATTTAGTCTATTTTTTATATTATTCTTTAAGTTAGAATTTTTGTTATACCTCACATATCAACCAGAGAGCAGAGAGTTTTTGTTTGGCGAACCTCCTATACTTTCAAATATTTTAGTGTAATTGCATTATAAAGATTTATTGTTTATTTTTTTATTATAATTTTGGAGAATGATTTAGCCAATAATATTTTTTATATAATTATTTTACGTTCGGTCAGCTTTAGCGGACTTCTTCCGATTTTTGACATCTGACGTTTTATCTTTACAAATTCGTTTTAAATATTATATTCAACTTATGTAGTAAGAATTAGTTTTAACCTAGAACATTTTACATCTTAAAAGTTTCTGTCAACTTTACATATGTCTATTATATTAATGTGTAATTTCTGAAAAAGTCAGCTAAAGCTGACTAAAAGTACAATATATTAAATAAAAAATATTATTGGCTAAATCATTTTCCAAAACTATATTAACTATACCCGAAGACAACTGTTATACTACTGTTCTACTACTATAATTTTATTTCTTATATTTTTCATTAAGTTACATTTTTTGTTATACCTACTTTACATGCTAAGCATTATTCAAAAATATAAAATAAAATTTGTATTGTAGCTCACCTCAAAGTTACTGTCAAACGTTCCCTGGTACTAATAGCTTGGCGATAATTCGTATTTTCTTTGGCTAAATCCTCTTTCAATGTATTGTGTAATTTCTTAAAATTTTCTTTATTCATCCTGAAATATTGGAAATATTACTCAGGATATATCTCCAGTTCTTGACAAAGACGGTGATACTCCCCGGATGTTATTCTTTGTGTGTTAAGAGGATGCATCCAGTACTTTGCACACCGTTTTTTTCTTCTTTTCAGTAGCAATAATGCCAAAGCTCGCCTAGAAACTCTCGATAACAACATCTTCAGAAAGACTGGAGTGCGTATTTAATATTTTAATATCTGCAACAATGCAATGTGTTCGCTGCATGCAGTGGAATGTCCATATCCGGAGTTTTACCGTACGTCATAAAACGTATCGCCGTATACGTCAATGCAGCGTACGGCGCCGGATTTGGTGGAATGTTAGCTTTTACTTATGTACCTCATTCCACCAAATGCGATGCAGCAAAATTAATTCTGCACAGCAGATGCAGCGCTGCAGAAAATAACATTTGTATCAGTTGTCCGGCAAATTCCGTACGGCGAGTAGCTTCAAAACGCGCGAATATTGTTTTAACCCATTAGTGTATAGAGTCCCTTTAAAGGGACGCGCATATTTTAATGCCTTGTACTGTACTAAAGCTATTTTTAGCAAAGTGCACACCCGCAGTTGCAACAAGACTGTTGTGGCTATTAGTGTCTATTGTGATTTTGATGTGAGTGGTTGCGTGGCGTTTAGGTCGTGTAATGGATCCTGAACAATATTCTAGTAGAGGAGTGGTGTAAGTTTTTATTTTTTTTTTGTAATAGTTCAATAAGTTTTGGAATTACAGATTCACTATATTATCATCATGCAGTATTGACGTTTTTTTTTGGCAATTTTTATTACTAGCTATATAGGTTGCCTATTAGTGCTAACCATAGTTTTTTGTGGCGTCCCTCATGAGGGACTCCTTGCATAATTAATCCTAAACGTAGCAATAAAGTACTTATAATTTTTATAGATTATCCCTATATCAACTCATGACATTAATTGAAGAAGATGCTGAAAGATGAGAACCTCGATGTTTACATAGAACCTCCAGAAGATAATTCAAGAGACACAGAAGAAGACAGCGACAACTCAGACGACGAACATGTTGGCGATGTAAACCACTTGTATCGAGAAATACTCCGACAAGAATGTGAAATCAGATCGAGACGAGAAGAAGGTGATGATGAAGAAGAAGACTTGATTCCTCTAGCAATTTTGTATTCCGCAACCTGGACCTAGTAATAGCACACCAACACAACTTGAACCAAGTGCTAATACATCAGGAAGTAAAGCCAAACGTAAAAAAACAGGAAGTACCAAACGTAAACAAACCAAGCATAAATGGACCGAAAATACACTTACCTCTGTAGCAACCATTGCTTGCAATTCACGGCAGCCCTCCTTAGAGGCAAGCGCGGCTCAAAATCCAATAGATTTTTTTAAATTATTTTTTGATGATCTGCTTGACAAAATAATTCATGAAACAAACGTATATGGGCAAAAAAATAGGAACCTGGCCATCACAAAAGATGAACTTTATGTATTGCTTGGAGGTTTGCTTCTTTCAGGATATGGCAAGTATCCTAACAAAAGAATGTATTGCAACTCAACGGATGATGTACCAAATATTTTGAAAAATAGCATGCGTTTGAATAGATTTGAAACGCTACTTCGTCATTTGCATTTCAATAACAATTTACATATGGATGCTGGAGAGATAAACTGTATAAATTGCGGCCTATAATAGATAGCCTCAACAAAAATTTTAAAGAGAATGGTGGAACAGAGGAACATGTATCCATTGACGAGAGCATGATACCATATTACGGCAAGCATTATGCCAAACAATATATAAAGTCAAAGCCTATTCGTTTCGGCTTTAAGAATTGGTCAATTTGTACCAGCACTGGCTATCTGATCTCATTTGAAATTTACACCGGAAAATCCGACACAGAAAGAAAGTTTGGGCTTGGAGGAGATGTAGTTCTGTCCTTACTAGAAAAATCCGAAATCTTACCAAATAGTGGCTATAAAATTTACTTTGATAACTATTTTAACAGCCTGAATTTACTAACCCATTTATCGAGGAACAATATTTGCGCAAAGGGAACCATCAAACAAAATCGCACGGAAGGCTGCCCATTTCCCGAAAAGAAATCATGGAACGGGAAAGCTAGGGGGTCTTATAAATTTATTGCAAGTGAGGAAGTATTATTGGTTCAGTGGAAAGACAACAAAGTTGTTACAGTAGCTTCCAATTTTGAAAATAATGACATGGCCAATACTACTAGATGGTGCAGGGATTCAAAAACGAAAAAAAGTATACCGCAGCCAAAAATGATTGGAAGTTATAATAAAGGAATGGGAGGGGTTGATATAATGGATGGTTTAATAGCAGTATAACGAAGCAGAATGAGACAACGAAAATGGTATTGGCCCATATTCGCTATTTGTTGGATGCGCGCGTTGCAAATGCCTGGTTATTGATGAGGAAACTGAAACCGGACGACCCAAATTGTGTCTCGTTATTGGTATTTCGTCGATTTATCGCACTGAGTTTTCTCCAGACATACGGCATAAAACCAGCAAGAGGAAAAACAACTGCACCATATCCTGTTAAATCAAGATTCCACAACGTAGGCCATATGATACAGTATTGTGTGACTGATAGAAGATGCCAAGTTTGCAAGAAGAAAAGCAATTTTGTTTGCATTAAATGTGATTGCGGACTACATCCACCCAATAAGTGAATATCATGTACGTATTAGGCCATCCGGGTGGTTGAGTGGATTAACAATCTGCTTAGCAACCAAGTGGACATGGGTTCAAATCTGGACGTAGCCGAGAATCTTCTCGGAGCGGAAATGGATTTAAACTCATTAGTTAAGTTAGCTTTAATTTAGGTTTAGGATGGTTGAATGTGTGGTATGTTTGGATGCGGGGGAGCGTAGTGTAAGTCGCGAGCGGCTCACTACCTACGTTGCACTTCCCGCAAGGTATGAATGGTCCTCGACACCGAAAGGCAAAAGAGGCTATAGATAATGATTGAATGAATGAATGAATGTACGCATTTTTTTAAGTTGCTCGAAATCAATGAATTATTGTAATTATAATACCGTTGAAGCTAATTCATCATTTTCACGACGATTTGATTTCAAAAATAAAATACCCATTTCAATATAAAAAAGTAACACCCCATAATGCTTGTTTAATTTATTGCTTACAAGACATTTATATTTTCTGGCGATATTTTCTATGTTTAGCACACAAAATTAAACAATCAATAATGTAAGAAATCAATTATAACTAGATCAGTGTATATTTAAAACATATTAATTTTTCAGATTGCCGGTGCCTGTTCCAAATTAACAGCCGACTTGCCTGCAGCACAGCAATTTAAAGTGAAAGAGGAGTTTGATCAGGTTCTCAGTTTCAACCCTCATGCAAACAGCATGGAAGTGGAAAACCTCGAATCTCGTTAATTTAAAATATATTTAGTAAATAAAATTTTATTTAAAACAAAATTTTATTTAAAACAAAATTTGATTTAAAAAATAATTCGTAAGTTTTTATTGATAATGCTGTATTAGGCATTAGCAGTAGTAAAACAACTTTATTAATGTATTAAATACATTCAGCTTAAATAATGTACAATATATCAAATATTAAATTCGACAACAGAAAATAAATGCCATAACGGTAAAAATTAAGTATTTTATTTGGATGAGTATGGCTTTATATTGACATCTATCTACTAATTGTAAAGTGGAGTTACAAGCTGAACCATAAAAGCTAGCTCCATAGACCAAAATAGCTCTTACATATGATTTATAAGAAATGAAAGCCATACCAGGATCTGCACCCCAATATGTTTTTGTGATTACTCGCAGCAAATTAAGCCATCCTTCGCATTTATTTATGATATACTTGATATGACCTCTCCAAAGCAATTTTTTATCTAATATTATTCCTAGGTACCTTGTGCTATTGTTAACGCTTACTCTATAACTCGATAAAGATATTTGCGACAATTTAGGCTGCTGATGACGAGAAAATATGGTTATGGAGGTTTTTTCGGTGGATAAATCGAGTCCATGTTCTTGCAGCCATGACTGTAGGTTATGCATATTATTCTCTAAATTGTCTATTGTAACCTAAAATTTAGTCTTGTGAATAGAAACAAATGACATCTGCGTACTGAATACACTTAATTCTAGGAGCCCTAACAACTATATGTTCGGCCACTTCATAATTTCTATCTATTTTTTTTTCTCTATGTACTGTTACTCCACACACATCAAATTTCGATTAATCATTAAAAATAATCGAATGCTCCTGTGTCCACGATCGCCATTCCTTACACCAAGCCAAATGGTTTTTTTTTCTGACGTTGGGTCAATAATGGTTTTTCTTTGGCCTAAAATGTTATATATTTTTATCCCTATTTAACATTGATAAAATTACCTTATACACACCGAGGCCACTCTTATGTATCCACTTTCTGCAAGTTTCCCTGGAAAGAGAATCCTGTAACCTCATTCCACTCCGTCGTTTTTCTCTTAAAGTGCCTCTTCTGTTATTTTTGCAGGTTTTAACTAGCTTTCTGCTTTGTCGACCCGAAACTAAACACATGTCTTGAGCTTTTTCCCTTAATACCGTGTTACCATTTTCACTTTTTATGATGTATAATCCGTTCACGACCTTTTTGGGACAGAGCTGACTATGATTTTTTCCTTTCATGTTGGACTAACTGATTCCGTGATATAGCGGATGTAACTTTTTTTTTGTCAGTGTCAGTTCGACATTTTCTTGCCACCACATTGCCAGATTTATTATTTTAATATTTGTAAGAAAATAATTTTAGTTTTCGTCAAAGGAAAAGTCAAAATGCCCAAAATAATTTTATTACAACCAAAAATTTCTATTAAACGATGCTACTTCCAATTTAAAAAGGACAGACCAAATTCAAAAGAATACGAGTTGATGTGGAGACTAGAGAGGAAAAAAATCCAGCGTAATGTATAATAATTTACTACCTACCTACTTATTACTATTTTAGTGTTGAAATGTTATGTGACAGATGTGAAAATCAACATGAAGCAAAATCAGCAAGCCATCCATTTGACAAGATGACAATTGCTCTACTAAATTTATTTGGCATCAGTTTGTGACGTCTATCCTTCCACACCAGCAAGCAAGCAAGCATGTAAAATAAAGTGACGTATTCATATCATGTACACAATTCTTATCCAAATTGCAATAAACATTAATATTGAATGCGTGTCTTATGCATTAGTCCTTATTTTTGTTTCTGTCGTCAATTTTCAAATAATTTCAATTTTTGCCGGAGATCCGGCAACACTGTACCTATTCAGAAAATACAACCTTAAACTGAAAACAACCTAACCTAACACAAAAAGTGTAAATTTCCATTAGGGAGTTTAGTTGCCACAGAGGTACTGCCAACAAAATTACTAGATGGCCATAGCCTCACCTGACCCAAAAAGATCGTGAACGGCACATAAGTTACTGTAGATTTTGATAATTGCAGGTCTCTGGAAATGTGCCTCATTTTTTTCCTCCGCCCAAACATGCTGCTTATTAAATCTCTCACTTTCTTGGGAGTTGCCACACCTCGGCAATTTTTAAGCAAACTGTACCGTTCACCCAAAGTTGACAAAATTACTAAGATATGTGTTAACAAGACGCCTTTGTTTGCCTAAACGTCAAAACAGCATCTAAAGCTATCTATATTTTAATTTGGTGATATATCTAAAATGTATATTATTTTGGCCGAACATTTAATTGTTTTAGCGTGACCATTTTTTTGACAAACATAAATTGTGATTTTTTATTATATTTTATCACCATATTGTGGCCAGAAGACTGGTAATTGCAAATTCTATGAAAAAAATAATAATAAAGACGTTTTTCTGGTAAGAGTATATGTAAAAACAATATTTAGATAGAAATTATGAAATGGCCAAACATATAGTTGTTAGAACTCGTACTATCCCCCAATTGATGTACGCTCGCAGTATACATTAAACAAGAAAGGACTCAAGACCGACCCCTGAGGTAAACCTTTACCTACTATACGTCTTTCTATGATATTACCATTTCCCGCAGATATAAAGTTCTATTTTTATACAGATTTATAATATTATAGGCAGTACATTGCGGTATGCCAAACCGAATCATAATATTTCTCAGTATATGAAGGTCGACTGATTCGTAAGCAGTTCTAATATCGACAAATAAAAAAGTGAGATAATGATTATTTAAATATGAAATTTGTATGTCCGTAATTAGTTGAGTTAGCGCTTCAAGTGTCTCTCTGCATCTACTAAACCCGTATTGATTAAAGGGTAATATGTAATTGTTTTCGCTCCAAAATTCCAGTCTTAATTTCAGCATTCTTTCAAAAGTTTTAGTTCAACAGGACATTAGTGAAGTCGTCCTATAAGACGTGGCGCATATAGGATTTTTTCCGGGTTTAAGGATGGTCTTAATTATAATTTCTTTACATATTGGAGGATATTCTCCACTTAACCATAAAGAGTTAAATATATCTAGTAGAAGGAGTTTAGCTTTGCAAGAATGCTTTGTATTATGGGATAGGTTATAATTATTATCTATGCCAGGGGTCGTACATCTGGTGCCCTTAATTGCGCTGTCAAGTTCCTCCAAGTTGAAGGGCTTAGTGAAAAAGTTGTAACTGTTAACGTTATCAGCTAATATGTTCTTGGTTTCATATGGAGGGGCTAGCTGGTTTAAAACCGAATTGGCAATTTCAATAGGTACTATTGGCCGTGCAATATTACGTTTTGCAATTGCTCTAATTTGACGCCAAATTTCTGAAATAGGGGTACTATTGTTGATTTGATTACAGTATTGAATCCAATTATTTTTGGCTTTTTTTTAAACAGTCTTCGGGTTTCGGTCATAACTCGTTGACATTTAACAAAGTTATCAATTGAAGAAACTATTTTATACTTATTAATTGTGTTTCTCCGGGCATTTAAAACTGATGAGTATTCACTGGCCAAGCAGATGGGTTGCTTTTGGGTCTTCGGTTTAAATGGCTTCTTTATTGGTATGGATAAGGTTGCCGCATGGTTGATTGTCTCATAAAAACAATAGATTTTATCATTTATGTTCATAGAATGGCAATATATTTGGTTTAACGTTGTATCTAAGGAATTTCTAAAACGATTCCAATCTGCGTCTGCATCTTTCCATTTGCACGAGGGAAATATAACAGTAGAATTAACAAAGGAGTTATTAATATTGATCAGAATTGGAAAATGATCGCTACCAAGGCTATCTTCACATAAACTCCAAGTTGCAGATAATGCTAGGTCAGCCGACAGGGGAGCGCCGGGAGGGTTTGAACAGCAGGAGGCATTGGACACATTCAAAATTGCCGCCTAATTTGAGAACAGCTCAAAACAGATGGATAACCCGAAGCGCATTTGAATGTTCTTAGTACCCGTCTAGACGCGAAGCAGGCAGGTCGCTTCGTTTCGACGCATCGCGATTTTCGGATTAATCCACGTGTTTGTTCTAATATTTACCAGTTTTTAACAAACTGTTTTTGTTTCTTTGGGTTGCTGACTAATTGCCAGTATTAGGTAAGCTTTAACAATTAAACTTTGTTGTTATTTTTAAAACATATAAACATACTTCAATGAATTTTATATTTTATTAGTCGAACCATGTTGCGGAAGGATATGGACACCTGTCCAAACCGTCCCGCAAGCGTCCAAACCCTCCCTAAAATACGAACTTGTTACAGAAAACATGCCTTACAATTTTCTGCAAAAGCCATGAGAATTGCAACAGTCGATGTTTTGCCTGGAAAATATTCCGTTAGGAAAAGTGCGCAAGAGCATGAGTTTTTTCTAATAAATTGGAATCCTCACTTGCCTGTTACCGTAAAATATGTTCAAATATGTACCATGGTAACTCCAAAAGCTACACCCAGATTGGCATGAGTTTGCCGAAAAGAACCACCTTAAAGTTCTTCGAAAGCAAATGAATTAGCTGGGAAGGATTGCTTTACTGGATTTTTAAGTCGACAGTCTGAACCGCAGAGAACACAGGTTTAGCTAGAATTTCAAGTTTTAATAAATCTACAGTTGGAGCACTTCAAGCTAAGTAAGAAGAGGTCCTGAAAAGGCACGACTTCACTGGATCAGACATATTTAATTTGGACGAGACGGGTGTTACCACAGTCCAAAAAACGCAAAAAGTGGTTGCGACGAAAGGCCAGCATCAAGTGGGTAAGTCGTTTCGCGGGAGAGAGGAGAGCTGGTTACTCAAGTCGGCATTACTGGAGCAAATGAAACATCACTTCCTCCAGTGTGGGTGTTTCCAAGAAACAAATTTGACAACCATCAAATGCTAAGCGGTATTCCAGAAGAGTATGGCGCAACCGGCTTGGTTCATCCGTCTGGGTGGATGACCAGCGATACTTTTCGATGTTCTAAAGAACGCCAAGTCATTCTCACAATGGACAATCATGAATCCAATTTATCTGTTACTGCCATTGATTACTGCAAAGAAAATGGTATTACAATTCTAACTCTTCCATGTCTAACAAATTGCAACCTTTAGATAGGACTCTTTTCGGCCCATTCAAAAGATGTTTCAACCAAGGGGCAGATGACTGGATGCTGTCTCATCCAGGACAGACACTGTCAATGTATGACCTTGCACCAATATGCATGAAAGCTTGGGATCGATCTGCAACTCCATCAAATATCAAATCTGGGTTCCGCTGTTCTGGAATTTTGCCAGTTGATAGGACGATTTTTACAGAAAAATACTTCCTTTGTTCACCAGATAAGCAACCCAACAATGCTTCTCCTCCAAATGAGTTCATAAATAAAAATATAGATGCATCACTGCAACCCGGCCCTTCTGCACAGCCATTACCGGAGCCCCAAATTCCAATCGAAAACAGGCACAAGCAAAATTTTGTATCGCCGTCCAAAATAATACCGTACCCGAAACCTCCGGAAGGAAAACCAACTACAGAAGGTCCAGTAAAAAGAAAATCCATAACAGCAACCGATACTCCAGAACGTGATAAAATTTCCGAAAAAAAAATTGATCAAAAAGAGACCACAAATTGATCAAAAGAAAATAGAGAAGGTAAAGAGAAAAGTTGTGAGCGACCCTTCTACAGATGAGGAAGAAGTGGTTTACAAAGACTCATCCTCAGACTTGGATTTGGACCAGGATGAGGATGAGGATGAGAACCTTACAAAACTTGAAGCCGACAGTTTCGTGGCTTGTAAAGTGTTTGGGAAAAAATCAGTTAGACATTATGCTGCAAAAATAGAAGAAGTTGTTGAGGATGGCTACAACGTGAAATTTTTAAAAAAGCAAGTTGCTTCCAACCGGTTTAAATATTATAGTGAAGAGCCTCCAGCATTTGTGTCATACGAAGAAGTGATTTTAAGTTACCAACTCCTTTGACAGACCGAAGTGTTCGATATTTAGATATGATATATTTTAATGTCGACCTTACTGCGTTATCGACCAACACCGACAATAGTTCGCCGTACAGTGCCTTTATATAGACAGTGGCGACAATGGGGTGTCCTATTTTTGATTGGCTCCGTAGATCACATGGTTTTAGCAGCCATGTTTAGGCTAAATCACCTGTGATTCGTTTTATACTTTTGGCAGTACTGAAGTGTATTGTCAGTTTATGTCAAATTCGATGTTAGTAGGTTACGTTTTGCATCAGTCACAAACTGACGCAAATCTTAACCTGCAAATCTCGAAGGTTTTCGGTACTGCCAAACGTAAAACACGTATCACAGCCGACTCTGATTACGAATTTAAATGAACACCCGTTAGAAATTTGCCTAATATGGCGGCGGGAGTGTGGCTTAGTTGTACTGCCGCCACTGTCTATATAAAGGCACTGTAGTTCTCTGCATATTACAGTTTACTATAAGGAGTAAGGCTAGAGAACTTCACTCCGTAAGTTATTTGTTCTCCAGACCACGAGATGGCGCTCTAAAAGATTCATTTTTAAAGTCACTAAATACATAAAGGTACCGCCATTCCATTCCAAGATTTTGTTCTCCCAAATTAAAAAGGATAGAACATTGTAAGAAAGCGAGAGTGAGAGTGAGACACTAATGACAGGAACCCCAAATTTTAAAAAAAGAGACAAAAGATATACGTTTGCACAGTTGACGGTACCTTTATGATTTAGTAACCTTATTAACCTTCCATTGACGTTAACGGCAAGGTGTGGTTAGTAATTTCGGTAAGAGTAACTTTTATTAATTTTGTAGTGAAACTCTGCATAAAATATTGATCGTTGCTTATCAGTGCAGAGCCAAAGAACCGTACTTGCATGTAAATTAGCAGGTTTTTTCTACACTATTGTGGAAAAAAGTTTTGATGCAAAGATTGACAAAAGTTAAGCGTGCCGAATATGGGCACTGCTACATGCTCCAAATATGGATAGTGCCCATATTTGAAACCGCTTTTTTCTAAACTGAACTTACGTTAATTGTTCCTTTTTTTAGAAAATGTCACAAAAACAGTGCTCAGTGGAGTACTGAGTCTTTGAGTGCTGCTGTTACTGTCATTGAGCAAATCATGAAAATAAAGCGAGAATCAATTAACTTTAGGATACCACGATGCCATGCCAGATCTGGAAACAAAGTTAAATGTTTGTGTCGTAAATCTACCTTGAGCAAGGAACAAGAAAACGAACTGTGTTCCAGAATATTCAGGTTTGCTGAGATTGGAATGCATCTCAAGCTGTTTCTCAGGTGAAATCCTGAGGTCGCTCGAAGAAAATCCCAAAACGTTAACCCAGCAGGAGCAGCAAAACTGAATAAATTTATTGTTGAAGATTATTTTAAAACTTTGAGAAAGGTTATGACTGAGACAGATGTTATGGATAAACCACACTTAATTTTCAACATGGATGAGAAGGGGTGCCAGCTGACTGTTCATAAGGAACCGGTGGTGCTGACTCGCAAGGGAATTAAAAGAGTGCTTTTTGTAGCACCAGAGCACGCAGAAAATGTAACGGTATCCTGTGGAAATGCCCTAGGCCAAGTGACACCACCTGCCATTTTGTTCAAAGGCAGGACGAATAAGCCTGAATTTTCTGACAATCTTCCTCCAGCAACTAGAGTAGTTATGACTCAAAAACGAAGTAGGACTTGTGCTACATTTGTTGAATGGGTTCGTCACTTTGCACAGCACAAACCTACAGGAAAGGTTCTTCTAATTTTTGATGGAGCCATATCACACTTAGATGCCAACATTGTTACTGCTGCAGATGAAGCTAACATAACATCGTTTTGTCTTCCTAGCAACAGTATTCATGAATTACAGCCGATGGATACGTCAGTGTTCCGTTCATTTGAGTACCACTGGGACGATGAGTTACAGTGCTTCTGGCTAATAACCCAAACAAAAAACTAACCAAATCAAGTTTCGGCATTGTATTTTCCAAAGTATGACCAAAAGCGACTACAACTTCAAATATATCGGTAGGATTTCGATTTCGATCCAACCGTAATACCGGAAACAGAATTTGCACCATCAACATTAACAGTGAGGCCGCAAGAAAACCATGATGGATATATTGCTGACTTTTCTGCAACTTCTCCCACGCGTTCGACTTCTAGGCAACATATCGAAAAAGAAGATAGTTCTACAGACGAAGGTGGTGAATGGGAGGTATCATCGTCTTCACGCTCTTCTTCTGTAGATTTCACTCCTGACGAATCGAGCGACAACTCAGATGGTGACCACTCACAATCTTTCTCAGAGTTGTTGCCTACTCCAGAACTTCAGGCGAAGTCCGCGGTTAGAGGTCCTACCAAAAAGGCAATAAACTACAAGGCCGTGAAAGTAACACAATCACTATTTTCTGAAAAAGACACACCAACCAAATCAATGCCAAAAATTCGATCCAAAAAGAAAGACAC
The DNA here is from genome assembly GCA_940337035.1 of Agriotes lineatus. Lineage (NCBI taxonomy): Eukaryota > Metazoa > Arthropoda > Insecta > Coleoptera > Elateridae > Agriotes > Agriotes lineatus. Next base: position 35,764 of record CALNHX010003596.1, on the reverse strand, counting down.
AGCAACCTGCAGTGGTTTGTCCAATTCTAATAAAAAAGAATCTTGGTACTGCACTTTATGTAAAGAGGATCGGCAGATGGATATGAGACAGTGCAAGTAGAACAGTTGGGTATATAGCGGCCATTTTGTTTTTAATTGGGTCAATTAAAATCATCTATTAAATCGATTGATCCAATTAAACCGCGAATTAAATGCTCTAATTAAATGTCCTAATTAAATCCGCGATTTTAATTACAGAATTTGATTTTACACATGATAACTATCCACAGGTGAATAATTATTTTAATTCTCGAATTTCGCGGCGGCCATTTTGAATTCGATTACGTCACGCGGCCGTCTTCCGTCGCGCCCCCTCGCAGCCGTTCTTTCTCGCTCTCATTTATTCAATTTAAAAATTTTTGTTTCCTGCAGGATTCGAACCCGAGTTGTCGTGCCAGTACCCTTACACCTCTTCCACAGGGCCACTGTGACCTGTTGCGTTTGAAGCGTCTCTGCATCAGTTTATTACCGAAAGATGTTTTTCAAAGTTTAACGAATAAGTGAGAATTTTAACAACATTAAGTTACTGTTTTTGAATGTCTCCTTGTAGCTGTTTATTTGATTTTTGTGTATTTTTAACATGTGTACAACTTCTAACAGGGCCTCGATCCGATATTTCAAATTCGATTACAGTTAATTCAAAGACACGACAATGAAATAATTAAACAAGCCTGCAGTTAAATTTTAAAGCGTTTGGTGCATTACGATCTTGTACACGTTAGATTACAGACAACCTTTAATTAAGAAAAGCGGTGTGTTTATATCGATTAGATTTCATAATTTCCCCTTGGCTAAGAAGTTTTGCGATTTAAAAACAGGCACAGGCTTGATGGTGTGACTAACATTGTTTTGTCTGGTTTTAAAAAGCGTTACAGACGATTTTGCGTGATTCTACTTGCACACTCTAAGCACGTTTATTAGCTGTGCTGACGTAATGTTTTCGTGATTTGTATAAAAGCGGTTGTCTACCCTATACTGCATCGATATGCTTTAACCCTCCAGACAATATTGTTCCGTTTACTAGTGCAGCCAAGATGGGCCCCAGAAGAATTGATAAACATCAAGCAACAGTCGACCCTTACACAAGGGCACCAGCAGGCCCCGTAAAGCCAAGTGAGATAACGACGTTTTTAAATAAAAACCAACACCGTGCCGCGCCACCAACGCCGTCAGAGGCTGGGATCAACGAGGCCCGAAGAACCTCGCCGCAGCTAAACGCCACCGAGGAGAACCTGCGGGTGTTCATGCAGGAGACGATGCCTTCCTATGACGTAACAACTGTGATGACTCCCGAGATCCGCCAAACCCGCCGTGAAAACAAGCGCCTATTATGCGATCTCTATGTGCCTTTAAACAATAGTTCTAGCACGAATCCTGAAGTCCGACATTGGGGCAGGCGTTTCATTCACGGCGGAAGCGTTCATGGTTTTTCTGTAGGCTCTACCGGACATGTTTGTGATGGCGAAACAAGGAATTTTCAAATGTGATTTAAGTGAACATACAGTGGAACATGTGACCAACGACACTTGCAGGATTATTCCAAAGGAGCCCGCGAACAAATTTACACTTTACGTGACGTATGACACGCTGTCAAATTTACTGCCTATGTATAACGTAATGGCAGTTAAAAGCAACGAGTTGAAACGTGAAAATGTATTTTCGAAAATTTTGCTGAAGTAATTGTTGAAAAAGTTATACAGGCAGAAAATGTATGTCTTGATAATTCAATCATTTTTAATACTTTACGTTGGGGGTACGCTAACGACATCTTGTTGTGGGAACTTGTGTTCAAATTTAAATTGTATGTTATTATAGAACTGCAGAAGCTGAGTGATGCAGGTGAGCGCATGAAATCGTACATGACTCAATTTATATGAAATATTGTATAAAGTTGTAAATAAAATGCTTATAACTATATGTTTTCTTTCTTAATTATGCAGAGTGTTGTTTTATATAGGGCGGCAGGTTGGCCGAATGGTTAAGGCCTTAAGATCTGGTCTCGAGAGAGAATGTCGGTTCGATTCCCGCACCTGCCATATATTTTTTATGAGTCTTGATTTTAAGTTAGTTTATTCACGACGGCTCTACTGTAATAACCATACACTGCAGAAAATGGAGCAACAGTTTGCACATCCATTTTCAGCCATTGTGGCAGGCCCGTTAGGTTCCGGCAAATCGTGTTTTGTGGTTAATTTTCTGAAAAATATGGGTAAACTTTGCAACGTACATTTCAATAAAGTTACATGGTGCTATGTGTGGCAAAAATTGTACGAAGAATTAAACTCTTCTGCCGAATTTCAACAAGGCCTACCCGATATGGAATCTTTTGACGGAACTGAGCCGCAGCTTTTGATAATTGACGATTTAATGAGGGAAACAAACGGCTAGGTTGTCGACATTTTCACAAAAGGCTGTCATCACCGTAATCTTAGAGTGTTTTTTATAACTCAAAACATATTCCAGCAAGGAAAAGACCAGAGAGATATCTCCCTAAACGCACACTGCATTGTTCTTTTTAAAAATCCTCGAGACAGAGCTCAAATAAAGCATCTAACTAGACAGATATGCTCTGAAAATCAACGCTTTCTTCAAGAGGCATACGAAAACGCCACAGCTAAACCACACGGTTTAAAACAAAACACGCCTGATATTGCACGATACCGAACGTCAATTTTCCGGCAAGACGGTGCCTGCTATATTTATGTTTCAAAGAAGGAGTATAAAAGCTCTGAGTTGCTGCGCGCTTTACACAAACTAGTACCGAAGGAGAGCACCGCCTTATTAAAAACCGTAGGAGATAAACAAATGCATTGCGTCTGTGAATGTGTATATAACGCTTTAAAGCGAAAAATGCCTTTAACGGCTAATTAAAAATCAAGACTTACGCGTCATACAAGCGTTCTCAGGAAATTGGTCAAAGTTGGGGAACCTATAAAACAGAAGCGTAAAATCCTTGTGTAGAAGGGTGGGGCATTTCTACTGTTGATTTTGGCTCCGTTAATTACTGGTGTGTTGAGTTTTATTTTTAAGTAGAAAAGAAATGGACCAGGCCAAAAATATATTATCACAACTTGACGACTAAATGCATAGTTTTAAAGTCCAAATTAACCGATCACGATAAATGGGTGCAGTACAACCAGGTGTTACCAAGATATCTTTATTTCACGGACCGCTCATGGGAATCGATCAAAATACCGGTAGAAACAAACAGTAATCGCATTTCAAATGCCGATATTCTAGCTACATTCCCAGTCACTTTTAAGAAAAAAGTTGACGCACTTCTGCGCATTTTGAGTGCATCAAACGAGGCGAGTTGGGATCACAAGGGCACCATTACTATAAAGGGTGAAATTTTACCGTCGTCTAACATAATCGCTTTAGTTCACGACACTCTGAAGGCGCGAAAAAACATTGTTCCACGCGGAAGTGCACAGTTTGCTGATCACATCAAAGACCGCAATGTTGCGCTTCATTCTAAACGGGAGAATTCGACAACCAAAACCTCGGATACAGAGAAATCTGAAGTAGAGACTGACAACTACGAAAACGATTCAGAATCTAAATTGAGGACGTCAACTACTCAACCACCGCGTCATCAAAAAGGTGCAACCAAAAAAATATTGAAAGGGAAGTCACAAACAAAAGGAATAATTAGAAACACGACGTTAAGGAAGAGACCATCAACACAAAAAAAGGCGAGAATTTTGGATTGGGAGCGTCTTAAGCTATAAAATTTCGCGATGAATTTAACTGCCATTTACTATGATCCGTCGAACGCAGCAGGCCTTGCGGGTGCGAACTCTTTCATTTCTTCTGTTAAAAATAACCACTCTCCATCGAAAGTAAAACAATGGTTAAAACAGCAAGATGCGTATACTATTCACAAAGCCGTCAGGAAAAAATTTCCTAGAAACAAGTACATTGTTATTAACATTTTTGAGCTGTGGCAAGCCGATCTCAGTGACATGAGAAGCTTGGTTGAATATAATGATGAAATAATTTTATTCTCACAGTAATTGACGTGTTTAGTAAAATGGCGTGGGCCGGACCACTTAAATTTAAAACTTCCGATGCAGTAATAAAAGCGTTCCGCGAAATATCTACCAAAGCCGATAACACGCCATCAAATCTAAAAACTGATAAAGGAAAAGAATTTGTCGTTAGAGCTGTGCAGAAATTTTTCAGGCAGCACGAAATTAACTTTTATGTGACGCAAAACCCCGACGTTAAGGCAGCAGTCGTCGAACGTTTCAATAGAACATTAAAAACACGTATGTGGCGTTATTTTACTCACGCTAATTCGTACAGGTACTTGGACGTCTTACAAAATTTGATGACTTCTTGTAATGGCCGCTAGCATTCGTCCATTAAAATGGCGCCGTCTGAAGTAAACAATGCCAACGTACTTGAAGTATGGAACAATCTGTGTAAAAAAAGGGTGGGGCTTAGCAGAAAGGCTAAGTATAAAGTAAATCAACACGTGAGAATCACCAGAGCCAAGCATACGTTCGAGAAAGGTTATGAAACAAATAGGAGCGGAGGTGTTTGTAATAAAGGAAGTAATTAATAGGAAACCACCTGTGTACAAAATAGATTTAAATAACGAAACCATAATAGAGGGCGTTTTTTATGAAGAAGAATTACAACCCGTGGCTTTACATAATAATGCGCTGTTTAAAGTTGGAAAAGTGTTTTTCTGTTGGTCATATTTTAAGTCATCTTTTTAGTATCTAAATCCTAGAATAAAAACAGCAGCTTAAAACATGTTTCTCGGAACGTGTTTTAAAAATTTTAAATCACGAAACAAATATAGCAACAATAATGGTTTATTTAATGCGTTTTTGTATCTTGAAGTGTTACATTTATTTGTTTGAGGTAAGCAATTACATTCCCAAACTGCTCAATGCGCAGGTTTTCTTTCACTTTTAAGGATGACTTCAGCATCTAATAATGCGGCCAAAGTGAAGCATGTGACGTTTCCTGCTGCAAATCAAAATGAATTAAATATAAATGGAAATGAAAATAATCGCAGACCCTACCTTCTCGTCTAAATAGACAAGAATTGCCTCTTCTTTTACCGAGGAGACTTTGTTATTTTCTCACCAATGGCAGAAATTTTAATAAACCTTCTCGTAAGCAGCTTTAGACTTCACGGGCAACAAATTTTCTCCCAAGAGATTCCCTTTCTTTAAAATATTTTCAGGAATTTGATTTGACTTTTGATTTTCGTATATAAAATAAACAACATATCCATAGCGACTCGTGACCAACGTGGTTGATCAACAGAAAAAATTTTGAATGACACTCGACTGCGTCTCGTTGCATAACAACACCCTCGAACTTTAAGCCTGTGTTTTCGCACTCGTATCATTAATAACTATAAAAGAAAGAGGGCAAGGAGTATTTCGTAAAGTGGAAAAATTATAACGATACGTTCAATTTGTGGATTCCAGCAGCTGACCTACAACAAATATGAACACCGCCGACGACGATTTTTATCTAACTTTGTTGAGTAATAGTTCCATGAATTATTTTCCAAATAATTCGACAGCACCATTCACAACACAAAGCGAATAAGACTGCCCGGGCAGTGGGTTACGGAGATTGCAGAAGTACAATATCCGTGCTCATTTCTGGCAGTAACAGATTCAGAAAAGCTTATCTATTACCAATTAGAAACACCTGACGAGCAAAGTGTTGAAGAAAAATACACTGAGTTGAAAAAAGTCTTGGAGAACGCTACTGCATATTCTAGAGGCAACCGGAAACAGATTTATTATTACTATAACGACTGGCATGTGATCTGTATTCAGCATGGCAACTATGAAAGCATTGATCAGATAATTATAGAAATCAACACGCACGCCATATTAAACACGTTGCTAAATTTTCAATACAACGTAACAAAACGCGTGTCGCTTGAAATTAAGACGGTTTCATTGACGATGTTAGGTTTTTCGCAACGCCTTGCATTACAGCTTGTTATAAACCGGATATAAATATTGCTGCAAATCCTGTACCCAATCACCCAGCGAATATCTGGGTTGGTTTACCATCGCAAATGTTTATTTACTGGGATATCGTGGAGCCACAGCTTGTGGGTGACGCCGTGGCGCCGCTTCTACGTATTGTTAATGTGACCGCCGATAATTATAATTACGGCTGCCATAAAAACGCTATATTTTCTCAAATGCATTATATAAACGTTACGAAGAGGGAATTTGAAAACCTTGAAGTCAATATAAGAACGGAGACAGGTGCAGTGATGCCATTCGAGTTTGGAACGTTGAGTTTAAAACTTAACTTTAAGAGAATACAATAGCAACGATGGACTGCCCCTATCAGAAATACTACGAAGGCCAGGCAGGACACGGCAATGAGGCGATTTACAGGGGCCTCCCAAATCAAAAGGGGCATGGCATTGGGAGTTTTCTCGGTACAATATTTCGTAGTATTCTACCTCTTTTTAAAACCGGCGCGAGAGTTGTTGGGAAAGAAGCTTTAAGGACAGGCGCAAAAAAGAAGCGTTTCACGGACGGCTACAGGAAGCAGGAAAAAACCTTAAACGTAAATCCGACCAAAAAATAGATACTCTAACGGAGGGCTTGGGATATAAAAGGCAGCGCGTGCTAAATTACAATCAGTCTACAAGAAAAATTGGAAAGAAGAAGCCAAGCAAGTTCTCCAACACTGATATTTTCACAAAGAATTAGTTTTTTACACAATGGCGTTTCTGCATTCACAATCCTGTGAGTGTGTCAAATCTGAATTAGATTTGTTCGCGTACCTGTGCTTACGACGTAATATCGAAACCTGAACGAAAAATATACCGCGTGCAATACAACAAACATAGGCGTCTCGAAGATGTCTTCTATACTGTTCCGTACGGCTATAGAGAAGCCGTCTAATGTTAGTATTTTTTTTAACTTTATGATTTGTTTTATGTAACAACTCGCTAATTAAACACAAGCGACACATTACCCGTATTCATAAACTCGGCTTTTGATAATTCAATCACGACGCCGCCGCGTTTATAGAGCAAAATATCGACATCGTTAAAAACATGACCCTCAACCCTCGCGACAGCTTTTCCAGTGGGCGCACAAATGCTGTGAAATTGTACCACAGGGCAGCACCGGACGAGGAAATATGCTATTACGACGTGATCTCGCTATACCCCTATGTTAACAAATATTGCAAATACCCCACATAGGTCACCCTAAATTGCATGTCGGTGTCAACGAGTGCCGAAGCGTCGACTTGACCACCGTCGAAGGTCTTGTAAAATGCTGCATCCTTCCACCCTCAAACATCTACCACCCTGTATTGCCTTTAAGGCTGCACGGCAAATTGATGTTTGTCTTGTGTAAAGAGTGTGCTAAAACATTAAATCAGCCGGCGTGTACTCATACACCAGACGAGCGTCAATTTGTAGGCACCTATGTCGCTGATGAGCTACGTAAGGCAATAGAGTTGGCCTACTCGATCATTGAGGTTTACGAAATTTGGAAATATGCGATCACGAAGTACGAGCGCGACGTTAAAACACGTGCGCTTTTTTCAAACTACGTAAACAATTTTTTAAAAGTCAAGCAGGAGAATAGCGGGTTTCCGGCGTGGTGTGTAATTACCGATACGGAGGACCGTTACATACAAAATTATCAGGCGAAAGAGGGGATTCATTTAAACAAGGGTGAAATTGGTGTAAACCCCGGCCGACGGTAGAACGCGAAGTTGTGCCTGAATGCTTTGTTGGGGAAATTCGGGCCACGGGAGAACCTGACAAAAACCTCTGTCATTTTAAACGAGTTCAAGTTCTTCCGTTTAATGACGGACCCTTCAAAGGAGGTTCATTCACTTGTGCATATAAATGACGAAGTCATAGCTGTGCAATTGTCGCACAACGAGGAAGACGTCGAGCCCCTAAACACGGTGAATGTGGCGATTGCAGCGTACACAACAGCCAACGCGAGATTAGTTTTGTACAGTTTTTTGGAGAAGCCAAGGAAGCGAGTTTTGTATTTCGACACGGATTCGGTATTGTTTACAAAAAAAAACAGGTGAATGGGCTCCTCCAGTAGGAGATTTTTTAAGTGACATGACCGACGAAATTGCCGAAAACGGCCCCGGTAGCAGATACACAGTTTGTTAGTGGCGGGCCTAAAAACTATGCGTATAAACTGTTTTCTACAAACAGAAACACAGAAGTCCTGATTTGCAAAGTTAAAGGTATAACACTGAACTACAAAAACTCGGAAAAAGTAAATTTCGATGTGATGAAAGGTATGGTAGTCAACAACACGGAATCGACATTTGTGGAAACAGGCCGAACAATATCGCAGACCTGTGCTTACGACGTAATATCGAAACCTGAACGAAAAATATACCGCGTGCAATACAACAAACGTAGGCGTCTCGAAGATGTCTTCGATACTGTTCCGTACGGCTATAGAGAAGCCGTCTAATGTTAGTCTTTTTTTTAACTTTATGATGTGTTTTATGTAACAACTCGCTAATTAAACACAAGCGACACATTACCCGTATTCATAAACTCGGCTTTTAATAATTCAATCACGAAGCCGCCACGTTTATAGAGCAAAATATCGACATCGTTAAAAACATGACCCTCAACCCTCGCGAAAGCTTTTCCGGTGGGCGCACAAATGCTGTGAAATTGTACCACATGGCAGCACCGGACGAGGAAATATGCTATTACGACGTGATCTCGCTATACCCCTATGTTAACAAATATTGCAAATACCCCACATAGGTCACCCTAAATTGCATGTCGGTGTCAACGAGTGCCGAAGCGTCGACTTGACCACCGTCGAAGGTCTTGTAAAATGCTGCATCCTTCCACCCTCGAACCTGTACCACGCTGTATTGGCTTTAAGGCTGCACGGCAAATTGATGTTTGTCTTGTGTTAAGAGTGTGCTAAAACACTAACAGTCAGTCTTATAGAGGTCACTATTCTAACGTTAACTTTAATTCGCTGTTAAAATAAACAAAAGCGCATCAAAATTTGTTTACTAATGAATAAAATGTCATAAGCACTGACATTTTGATGCGCAGTTGTTTATTTTAACAGCGAATTAAAGTTAACATCAGCTTAATGGCCTTTATAAAACCGGCAGTAAATCAGGCGGCGTGCACTCATACACCAGACGAGCGTCAATTTGTAGGCACCTATGTCGCTGATGAGCTACGTAAGGCAATAGAGTTGGCCTACTCGATCATTGAGGTTTACGAAATTTGGGAATATGCGATCACGAAGTACGACCGCGACGTTAAAACAGATGGGCTTTTTTCAAACTACGTAAACAATTTTTTAAAAGTCAAACAGGAGAGCAGCGGGTTTCCGGCGTGGTGCGTAGATACCGATACGGAGGACTGTTACATACAAAATTATCAGGCGAAAGAGGGGATTCATTTAAACAAGGGTGACATTGGTGTAAACCCCGGCCGACGGTATAGCGCGAAGTTGTGCCTGAATGCTTTGTTGAGGAAATTCGGGCCACGGGAGAACCTGACAAAAACTTCTGTCATTTTAGACGAGTTCGAGTTCTTCAGTTTAATGACGGACCCTTCAAAGCACGAAGCATGGTAGCGTTACTTTGGTTTTTTTTAAATATGTTTTAAATATTTTTAACTACTTTGTTAAGCTTTTCCCCATGTAATTTGCGCCTTCACGACCGATTCGGTCTTTAATTTTCCATGTGACTTGGTACATATGGTTTAACACATGCTCCTCCTCAAGGTTGAAACTGATTTACTTAATTATGCTGTTATCTAACTTTTAACTACTCTTTTAACGTTTAGCCTGATGATGACTTTTTAGTCGAAATATGTCGCTGCTGTATTAACCTAGCTTTGCTTTCATTAAATGTGATACATGGGGAAGGTTTGGTGTTTTTCATATCTCTCCTGTGATATACAACCCCATTTCGAGGTACCTATGGATCCTTTTGTTGAACAATTTTCTGTTTTCCTTCAGCCGATGGAGACAAGGAACTAGCAAATGAATTTGAACAAGTAGTTACATTCATATTACAATTATTGAAAGGTGATTTTGACAAAAAACAATTTCAGGTGGCTAAATTTCCCAACGTTATTGGGTGTATTGATGGAACATTCGTCCTATAAGAACACCATCCCACAAAATAAAATCAACATACATTAACCGCTATGATTCAACTTCGCTTACTCTGCAAGGCATGTGATGTAAATAAAAAATTTCTAGATGTGTTTACTGGTACATCCAGCAAAATACACGATGCACGAATGTTGAGCTTATCGTTTATTTCCAAGAAATTACCTGAAATATGTCGTAATGGAAGATGGCACATTTTAGTAGACGCGGCATACCCTTTGCGTTCCTATCTATTATTTTTTGTTTAACAAAAAAAACCCCCAAAAAAAAACCCCCCAAACCCACCCACCCAAACAAAACAATAAACCAATGAAAATAGAAACCACTTTTGGTCTTCTTAAACAGAGGTTTCGCCAGTTAATAAGAACTGACTTTTTTAGCGTGCAGAAGACTTCTGATCTTATAATTGCAGTTTGGATATTACACAATCACTGCATTATGCATAAAGAAAATTGGGATTAATAATACTGATGCTGGCCCCTCAAATTCACATACTTTAGATAGGTTATCCTCAGAAAACAGGTTACCGTAAAACGGGGCTACTTGAAAATTGCGGGGTTACTTGAAAACTCATGCAGCATTGTTTCTGTACTGGTGCTGCCGCCAAACGGCTTATTTTACAATCACCAGTGGTTGACGGTCCATTAGAAAAGTCTATCGCGGACCTGCTTACACTGCGCTTCATCAAAGACCGCTTTACGTTTCTTGCAGGAAAAGCTGCAAATATAAGGTAAAAAAAATTGTTTTTTTGTTGCTCGAATACTTTTCATTATCCAGAGTTCCCGATAACTGTTAGAAAAGCACTATACCTTTTTCCTAAGTCAATTTTAACCGCTTATTACAAATGTAACCTCGAATCTAGCCTATTGATTTTTGAGATCTAGTGGCGCAGGTTTTATTTTTCAATGTCATTTCAGGGGCTACTTGAAAATAATGGTGCGCACCTATAAGAGGAAGGTGGGGAGTAGGCCCTATCGGAATTACAGTAAAGAGGCTTTGGATGAGGCTGTATCAGCGTATGAGCCTGGTAATTTGATTCAACTAAGTGGGGAATATGGAATTCCTTACGTAACATTGTACAGGAAAGTAAATAAATTGCACACACAGAAACCTGGTCGTAGTACTGCGTTGACAGATAATGAAGAGAAAGCTCTAGTTCGTGCAATTTGTACAGCATCAGAATGGGTATTTCCATTTAAACCCGCAGATCTAAAAGATTTAGTTGAATGCTCTTTAAACAAGTGTTTCAAATTAATGCAGTTTATAAATAAAAAATTGATCATAAGACAATTAACAATTATTTTGATTATACCACTCCCTAAAACATCAACCAATGAAAAACGGCAAAATGCATAGTTACGCATGCACTAACTTTTGATAATGTACACAGCAACTGATAATCACATACCTTCCTGACTAATAGGTGATATTCACACGCCTTCACAAACATCACGTTACCTGCTGTCAGTACAATTGCCATAACAACCACATTAACTCTACTTTTAATATTTAAAATACACTATTCAAACGTTGTTTATTGACTCATGATATAATCTAGCCGAATGCAACTCGTGTGTGTCTTCTTGATTATCAAACCATTTCCACTCGATATATTATTTTAGGCAATCACGCTCGTCCTTCGGACTCGCGTGATTACCAAACGATGGTTCTAGAAAAACTCACCGCCAACAATTCATCGCCAGCAATTCACCGCCTCAGCAGTTCACAGCCAGTAATTCACCGCCGAAACATTTAATACTTAAAAAAAGCCTATTAGCGTTACCCAGGAGACACCACGTGGAGGTCTCCCTTTTTTATTTTTATACATTTTTCTAGTTTCTTTTAAATTTTTATAAATTTTTTATTTTTATAATTTTTTTATTTTTATACATTTTTCTAGGTTTTTTATTTTTATACTTTTATTTTTATACGTGTAGTCAAATCAGTCTATGTTTAGAACGTGGTGTTATGCGCTATTCCACGTAAATAATCGAAAAAATTCCTATCCGGATTATATGTACCATATTATCGAAAACTTTTAACCTCTAGAGGGCTGTGGATTTTTTTTTAATTTAATTTATGTTGGCAGTGATGAGTAAAGGTACTTAATAATATAACCTGTACAATTATAACATAATCACTCACGTTTTACAGGATGTTTAATACTGAACACAAGGTGGTGCTGTGTATGGAAAGTGCAGGAAATCGTTTTGAATAGCTGTAGCTGTTTTTGTTACTAACATTTTTACGTACCGGGTGGCCAATTAAGAAAGGCACTCGGACCTATCTCGAAAAGTAATTGTCGTAAAGACTTGGGGTAAAAAATTTAAGACTAAAGCGGCCAAGAGAAAATGCTGGAAATTATTTTAAGTTTCTAGAATGACCGTCAGGGGGCGTAATCGCATTCTTGAATTTTAAATACCGTTTTCTGAGAAATATTTTTATATTACAGATAGCTAAAATGGACACCGTTTTAAAGCTGAGATAAATTCGATTCTTTTTCGTTAAATGCTTTTTGCTCTATCTCTTAAGAGAAAGTGGTGGGGGTGTCCGAACATTTACGGAAATAAATGTCAATAACTTCAAAATGGCTGAACGAATTTTGTCAAACTTGGAGTCGTTGAAAAGGGCTTGTCTTACGCTATCAACGCTGCCTTGAGCGGATTGATTTAGATTGCTTGTGTCGTCGGTAGAGGGCGTTTTGCGACACTACAAATGAAATGGATTTTCTCAAAAAAATTAAATGCAACGATATCACTTTTATTGCAACAAAGGATAGCCAAATAAGGGTCTAACACGCTAGTGAAAACCGCATTTTGATATTTCTTTCCTAACCTAAAATATCAGTAAAAGAAATTAAAACTCGAAATATTGTCGCATCTTTGAGAATATTTTCAGTATACATGCCATTATTAAATCCTAATTACCGTCCTTTTAGCAAAATACCAACATTATATTTAAAATGTCAATAATCAATACTCATTCAATATGATTGTATATTGCCCTTCTGTCCACACGAAATTCGAAATTTTAAAATCCAAGTGTGCTTTGGAAAACAAAATAGCAAAAATTATAATGGTGGTGTTTAAGTGTCAATCATATTAAGATTGCAGCTATTTATAGTGTATTTTGGTGGCCTTATTTGTAAAAAATGCTTTTTCCACCTGTAGAAGTGTTTGATATGTTTCGTGTTTATTTTCAAAACAATGAAAACGCAACTGTTTCTCTTAGAATCTATGCGATGGAGTATCCTGATAGGCGCCATCCAACTGTCAAAGTTTTTCGTAAGATCATTGATCGCTTCCGAACAGGAAGTATTCATCGCCCTATATTAAGAAGAAGGCAAACAGCGCGCACGGAAGAAAATGTTATAAATGTCGTGGCGTATGTGCAACATGATCCTTGTATAGGCACCAGGGCAATTGCAAGGGACTTGGGAATAACTCGAACTACTGTTCACAATATTTTGGAGGAACATAAGTAAGTAATTACGGAGCAGATTGCAGAAGCAGCAGAAGTTCTTAGATATGTTCAAAATTACTTCAACAAAATTGCGTTAATTTAAATTGTTTTCATTGCAGGTTGCATCCATATCACATTTCCTTGCACCAGGCTTTAACGAATGATGATTTCAACCGTAGATTAGATTACTGCCACTGGCTACGGAATATGATTCAAAAGGATCCCGAGATTCTTTTACGAATTTTATGGACAGATGAGGCTACATTTCGTAGTGATGGGAGTGTAAACAGGCATAATATGCACTATTGGTCACCCACAAATCCAAACTGGATGCAGCAGATCCAGAACCAAGGTCATTGGTCGATAAACGTCTGGTGCGGGATTATAGGCGGTAGAATTGTTGGCCCTTCGATTTTTAATGGGCGACAATTCATGGGGTAAACTACCTAAACTTTTGACAAAACGAACTTGCAGTACTTTTGCAAGATGTTCCTCTTGAAGCTCGTCGTAACATGTGATGGGTGCCCAGCTCATTTCACAGCGAGAGTATGCGAATTTTTAAACGGAACTTATCCTGGACTATAGGACGAGGAAGTTTATTTCCCTGGCCACCCAGGTCCATAGACTTAAGTTGTTTAGATTTCAATTTATGGGGGCGATTAAAAGATCTAGTTTATATAACTCGACCCACAACAAGGGAAAATATGATTCAGCGGATCACAAATGCCGTTCGTAGCCTTTCAGTAGCTAAAATTGAAACAAGCGTGTTGGCGACAGGACAGAAAATTCAGTCTTGTATTGAACAAGATTGGCATCATTTCGAAAATTTAGGCCCACACTAATTGTTGTTACAATATTGTTTAATAAATTAGTCTATTTCAAGACCACACATCTTGCATTAAAACGCAAAGATCTTAGTGTTTTATCTGTGTTATTGTTTCTCGTTATTGTTGTAGCCCGTTGGCTTTTAAACACTTCTTGCATTTAAAAGAACTACCCTTAGTGTTTTAATAGTGTTATCGTTTTTCTTTGTTCTTCAAGCCCGTTGGCTTTTAAACACACTCCAAAATTTTGCTTTAGATAGTAGAGTTTGGACCAGTCCCAAGTCTGGATAGTGTGACGGAAAGCCAATAATATACTCGAAGAAAAAATTCATGTGGACAGAAGGGCAAAATTCACTCATATTGAATTAATATTTAATATTTAATTAATACTCTATTATTGACATTTTAAATATAATGTTGGTATTTTAACAGTAAATTTATATATATTTTGATAAAAGAACGATAATTAGGATTTAATAATGGCAGTTATACTGAAAATATTCCCAAAGATGCGACAATATTTCGAGTTTTAATTTCTTTTACTGATATTTTAGGTTACGAAAGAAATATCGAAATGCGGTTTTCACTAGTGTGTTAGACCCTTATTTGGCCCATAAAAGTGATATCGTTGCTTTTAATTTTTTTGAGAAAATTCATTTCAATTGTAGTGTTGTTGCAAAACGCCCTCTAGCGGCGACACAAGCAATCTAAATCAATCCGCTCAAGGCAGCGTTGATAGCCTAAGAAAAGCCCTTTTCAGCGACTCCAAATTTGACAAAATCCGTTCAGCCATTTTAAAGTTATTGACATTTATTTCAGAAAATATTCAGACACCTCCCACCACATTCCCTTAAGAGATAGAGCAAAAAGCATTTAACGAAAAGAATCGAATTTATCACAGCTTTAAAACGGTGTCCATTTTAGCTATCTGTAATCTAAGAATATTTCTCTAAAAACGAGATGTAAAAATTCAAGAATGCGATTACGCCCCCTGGGTGCCATTCTAGAAAGTTAAAATAATTTCCAGCATTTTCTCTTGACCGCTTTAGTCATCAATTTTTTTACCCCAAGTTTTTTCGACAATTACTTTGCGAGACAGGGCCGAGTGCCCTTCTTAATTGGAAAGCCGGTACATATTCAACAAAAATGTTTGTATTTGTTAAAATTACATTCCTGATATAACCTTAAACTGACAGATATAAAATGTCAATGTGACTTTTATTACCACGACTGCCAACAAAATTTTTTGACAAAATAATTACACAGCCCTCTAGTCTAGAGGCTAAAAGTTTTCGATCATACTGTACCTACTACTCTTTGCAACCGTTGAGCAGTGTCACGGTATTTTTTCTTAGGCATTGGAGGTTCTTCTCCACTTAAACTCGACTTTGTTATCTTTTAATGGCTGTGATGAATTTTCAAATATTTAGTAAATGATGTGCTGAAACTTGTTGCTCAAATGCCATATGCCATCCAAAATTTAAAAAACTAGAAAAATGTATAAAAATAAAAAAGGGAGACTAGTAAGCCGACCTCCACGTAGTGTCTCCTGGGTAACGCTAACAGGCTTTTTTCAAGTATTAAATGTTTCGGCGGGACACTCCAAACAATATATCTCGTGTAAACAGAAATGATTATTTGATAAGCAAGAACCCACTAGTTGCATTATATATGATAATTTGTCTCGTGTTGCTTGAAGATGTGCCTCCGAAGCAGTGCTCAACAAAAAGCTGAAAAAGTCATGGATACGTCCAAATCTTCGACTTCTATCATGTTTGCATGCTCAGCATCTTGAATATTGCTACCGCCATATATCGTCTACAAGGCGGACAATTTATGGTCAATTTGGACGACATAACAGAAGTCACTAGGGGTGGTTTGATACAAATCTGTTTGAGGACTGGTTCCCAAATATTGCACTGCCGTATTTTAAGTCCTTACCTTCTGGTCGAAAAGTTTTGATAAGGGACAACTTGGCCAGCCATATTTCCTTCGAAGTTATTAGAAGTTGTGAACACAACAATATCTGCTTCGGTTTGCTGCCCCCTAACAGCAGCCACTTGAGCCAGCCTTTGTATGTTAGTGTTTTCAGACCAATTAAAACTAAATGGAGACATGTTCTAAGAGATTGGAAAAAAATTAATAAGGGTGTTGTTAGGAAAGATACATTTCCCAGGCTGTTAAAGCGGTGTCTGGAGAGTACTGGTGCCAATTCAGCAAATAATATCAAATCTGGATTCGAAGCGACTGGCATAGTGCCGATCAACCGCCAAAAAATCCTTTGTAAACTCCCCACAGTAGAATATATAGAAGGGGCAGCACAAGCAGAAAATATGCTAGGAGAGACTTGAAAAGAAGTTTTTGAAGAGGCTAGATTTGGAAAGGCAGGAACGTCTAGTGGAGGACGAAAAAAGAAACTGTCAGTAGAACTTGGCAAAAATATTCGTCAAGAGGATATTGCAAATGGAACTACATCGGCCACACAAATCTCGAAAAATAAACCAATGAAAAATTAAGGCTATCATCAAAGAAAAACTCACCAAAATCAAGTTCTGAGAGTGATGAAGACGTGCTTCTATCCAATCTAAGGAAACACAAAGATCCATGGACTGCAAATGATAGCGATGATCCCAAAACATTTTCTGACCTAGAAAATGAAGTTTTTGAAGAACAACCTTCTCAAGATGGACTTGTTGACGTTCTCTCTGAGAACAACATTTGTGAAGCAGCAGACTTAATCAAAAACAGCAACGGTGTCACCACAGAAATAAAATGCGGTGATTATGTTTTTGTGGTCTTGAAAACAGAAAGTGGAACCTCCAAGAAGTTTGTAGCTGAAATAATTTCTCCTCAAGAAAACAGCTACACATACAAATTTTTAAGGCCAAGTGTTAAAGTGAAAAACAGCTATGTATATTAGGGTGGAGCGAATTTTCGATTTTTTGAAACTTAACCTCCCTGTATGCTTAATAGGTGCCTATTGCACTCTTAATTACGTCAAAAAAATCTGAACGCCCAAAAACGTTATCTTCGGCTGCCGAAACAGTCTTAAAATTTCGAAAATTAACACTATTTTTTTAAATTTAGCGAATTGTCGATTTCTTGAAATTTAAGCACCCTGTATGCTTCATGTGAGCTTATTCTACCCTTAAGTAAGTAAAAAAAATATGGACGCCCAAAAACGATATCTTCGGCTGCCGAAACTGCCTTCAAATTTGGGAAATTAAATAATTTTTTATAAATTTTAAACTATGACGACACTCCGTCCTTAAACAAGAATTTTTTGCTATTTGTGTAATAAACTAATGGGGTTACGAAGATTATACTTACCTAATATCTACACTTTATGAGTAGTTTTAATCTTACGTGGAACTGTAATACTTGCGAATAACGATATCACAGTTCAGAAATCGTAAGGCGAAGTTAATTCTATTTTTAGATCTCATTATTCTTGAAAGAAAGTCGTTTTTGTTGTGTTAGTTGCAATGGTGGTACGGTGCACATCGTACGTATTTAGTTTCGCCAGCATTAATCGATAATCACAGTGATTAAATTATTTGTGACATCTTTTAAGACATTATAAAATGAGTAGGATGCGTACAGACGCCTTATGCCCCATTTTTGGTGTGTTATCTAAATTTAAAGATAATGTTCTACCTACATACGCCGATGTTATCAAATATTATTTGTGGATTAGCTTAGGGAAAATAAACAAGAACCCAGTGTAAGTGCAGTTTCTAAGCAGTTAGTTGAAGACTTGAAAGCTATATGGAAGAAAAGCTCCATTCCCGTAATCTCGAATCAGCAAATTTTAAGTCGTATAGCACAATATCATGGTAAATACAGAACAATTAAGAAAAGCCTTAAATCAAAATATAGAGACAACTATAGCAAA
This sequence comes from Agriotes lineatus, assembly GCA_940337035.1. Classification (NCBI taxonomy): domain Eukaryota; kingdom Metazoa; phylum Arthropoda; class Insecta; order Coleoptera; family Elateridae; genus Agriotes; species Agriotes lineatus. Next base: position 17,393 of record CALNHX010003596.1, on the reverse strand, counting down.
AAAGTTAAAGCATTTAAAGAAGACGCAGAGAAAAAGCTTGTTGATATTGCGATTTGCAAATGTAAAAGTTTTTCAGCTTGCAAATGTAAAACCAAGATACCGGTAGCTGAAAGAGAATTCATTATAGATCAAAGAACAAACCGGAAAATGGTAATCGGTAACGTAGATATTAAAACAACAAAAAGAAATAAAAAAGGACTTGAAAGAAAATTAAAGGAGCTGGCCAGACAATCAACTTCCAGCCAACCATCGTTCACAGAAGACAATCTAAAGAAAAGAAAGTTAAAAATAGTGCAAGAACGTGAACGTGACCAAAAGGAACTAGAGAGTATACCGTCAACTTCTAAGGCAATCGGCCCTATGGTGCCGGACTCTCAGACGAGTTGTCAAACTACCAAATCATCATCTTCTGATCAAATGCGACTCGATTTACCAACAGTGGCAGAAGCTTGCGACCGCACGGGAATCTCTGACCGATCAGCGGCAATTATAGTAAGTGCCGTACTAAAAGACATCGGAATTGTATCACACACTGATTCTTCAAAAATTATAGATCGTAGTAAAATAAGGAGAGCTAGAGCGAAAAGTCGCAATAACTTAAAAAGAAAATTTGGTGATGAAGCTTCTGAAGTTGAGGCAATATATTTTGACGGGCGCAGAGATAAGACCTTAATCCAAGCAAAAATAGAAGAGAAGTATTATCAAAAAACAGTTGTTGAAGAACATTATGTTTTAGTTTCTGAACCAGGATCGAGATATTTTGGACATGTTAGTCCAACATCTGGGAGTGCCAAAGCAATTAAAACATCAATAAGACTTTTTACAAAAATACATTGATTTAAATAAAATTGTGGCCATTGGTTGTGACGGAACCGTGGTAAATACCGGTTTTAAAAACGGAGTGATTCGAGCTTTAGAATTGGATTTAAAAAGGCCATTGCAGTGGATGATTTGTTTATTACACACTAACAAATTGCCGCTACGCCACTTAATGAACTATTTAGACGGAAAAACTACTGGGCCAAAAGGGTTTTCAGGAGACATTGGCAAGACACTTGAATCGTGCGAAAACTTACCTGTGGTACAGTTTGAGAAAATTGAGACATTTTTACCTTTACTTGATCTAAAAACCGTAAGTACAGATGCTAAGTACATGTATAAGATGTGTCAAGGAATCTCCTCTGGAATTTTAAAAGATGATTTGGCTCTAAAAGCGCCAGGGAAAATGTCCCACTCTAGATGGGTTACCACAGCCAATAGAGTCCTAAGGTCATATGTTGCCACCAAAGAGCACTCTCAAAATCTTAAGATATTAACTGAGTTCATAGTTAAAGTGTATGCCATATGCTGGTTTGAAATTAAATGCAATTGGTCTTGTAAGAATGGTGCTAGGCACTTATTTAGCATTATCAGTAAATCTCGTTACCTCCCTGGTCATCCAGAAAACCTTTTGATAGCCATGTTAGGGGATGATAGAAAACACATTCGAGAGTTAACTTTAAGAAGGATTTTAAAATGTAGATCAACGCCAAAAACCGAGCATGTCAGAATATTTCGAGTTAATAAATTAAATTTTGATTGTCAAGATTATGTGGAGTTAATTGACTGGCAAAATGTTGATCTAAGCGAGCCCCCGTTAACATTTAAAATTTCAAACGAAGAAATAACTAATATGATTTCTTTGTATCCGGATGAAATAGGATTAATGAAATTTCCTTGTCATTCACAGGCAGTTGAGCGATGTGTTAAGTTAGTCACCGAAGCCTCTATGGCGGTTTATGGTTCTGAAGCGCGAGACGGGTTTATTAGGGCTCGTATTCAATCTAGAGAAATATTGCCGCAATTGGAAACAAAAAAACAATTTGTAGCAGTTCTAGGACAAAAAAATAGTCTTTTTACCATAAGGGTGGGAGGGTAGGGTGGAACTCGACATGCAGCCACCTCCACGTGGTGAGTTATGAGTAGTTTTTTAAGAGAAACTAGCTGAGAGCTGCATGTTTAAATTTTTTTTTATCTTAAAGATTTTAAAATATTCAAGGTCATTTCGGCAGCGGAATGAATCGTCATAAAGCATTCGGATTTTTTTGTATAACTAAGAACCTCGAAAGGCATCTTTTTCGCACCCAGGCAGATTTGTTTTCGAAAATTAGTTGTTTTGGTCCAGTTTTCGCTCCGGCCTAATGTATATCCAGTCATTGATGATATTGGGCTTGTTGAAAAAAGTGAAATATTAATGAACCTATCCATCAGCGAAACCCTAAGAGGTCAATTAAAATTTTTATATTAAATGTAGGTATTTTTTTGCTGCTACCTACCTAGTTAGTAGGTAACTAAGTAGTGGTAACTACTGGTTTTTGTCTTGTGTTAAATAGGTTCTAGAATATTTTTAAGTTTTATAAATGTTTTGTAGTTGAGCTTGAACGAAATACTTTGTTAATTTTAAGGAATATTTGGTCATCATGGGCTTTCTTGCATTAAAAGTGCTGGTAGACTTTCCAGACACGCTTCCCTTAACGACATTATTAAACGAGCATTTTCTTCTGCCAATATCCCTTGTATTCTAGAACCCAATGGTATCTTGAGGGATGATGGCAACCGACCGGACGAAATGACAATCATACCTTGGAAAGAATGTAAATCGCTTGTCTGGGACGTAACCTACACGGACATTGGCACATTCACATTTATCTGGATCATCTAAATCATCACGTGCCGCAGCAAATAAAGCAGAACATTTAAAGAAACAGAAATATAAATCTCTAATTAAAAATTATTTCTTCGTTGCCTTCGCAGTAGAAACACTGGGTCCTAGGTGTAATGACGCTAAACTTTTGTTCAAGGAATTAGGAAAAATGATTATTGATTGCACTGGCATCCCTCAGGCGACAATTTATTTAAGACAGCGTATCAGTATTGCAATCCAGAGAGGCAATGCTGCTAGTATCCTGGGAACTGCAGCTGTATCACTATCTTTCGACGAAATTTTTTATTTAACTTAAGGCTCTATGCGCTGTAACAAATTTATAGTTGTAATTAATATTAAACGAATAAATATTAGCGTATAAGAAAAATCAATATAAAATTATGTGTTTTTACTGGATTTTCGTGGCACCGAGTGCATACAGTAAATTATATTCCTTTTCTCATTTTCATCTAGCCCCTATATCGTTCTTACTTGCAGTTTAAGACGTTTAAAAGCTGATTTTCAAGTAGCTCCATCACGGGGCTACGTGAAAATTAACATAATTTTTTTTTTTTTTGAAAAAAATAAGGTCTAAAATTTTTTCTAATGCTGTTAGAGCTTCCTTAGATCCGAAAGTTTAACAAGGTAATTTTGGTTTTTAAAAAAGTTTTATGTTTCGATGTCGACAGGCGAGTGTTTCCAAAAAGTTTTATCAAGTAGCGCCGTTTTCCACAAATAACCGAAAATTTGCCTTTGAAGCCCATCGACCTTAGTCAAATTAAAATTCCTGATAACATTGCATTGTCAGATGATACCTTTTACCCACCAGAAAAAATGGACATTCTGTTAAGAGCAAACATATTTAGGGACTTGTTGCACACCGAACGAATTAAATTAGGTAATCAAGGGCAATATTACAGAAAACAAAGCTACGATGAATTATTTCGGGAACGATAGCACAACCCTCTATTACTAAAACGATGTGTCATTTCGTTTATAATGAAATATCCGAGCAATTAGAGAGATTTTGGATACTGGAAGATTGCAATAATAAAATACCCTGTAAGTTAGAAGAGAAGGAATGTGAAAAGCATTTTATTCGAACACACAAGCGCGATTTTAATAACAGATTTATAGTTAGTTTGCGGCTCAAAGGCGATGTAGCAATATTAGGCCATTCCAGGGAAGTAGCCCTTAAGCGATTGTATTCGATAGAAAGGAAATTTCAACGGCAGCCAGAATTAAAATCTCAGTATCATGAAGAAGTATGCAAGTTTAGGGCATATGACTGAAGTAAGAAAGATCGAAAACGATCATGTCACGTATTATTTGCCCCATCATGCGGTAGTAAAACAATCCAGCACCACTACAAAACTTAGGGTTGTCTTTATTGGTTCTTCAAATACGTCTTCAGGGGCTGCACTATGATTTATTAGTGATAGGTCCCACAATTCAGCAAGACATTTTTTCGATTTTGCTTAGGTTTAGGAAACATACTTACGTTATTACCGTGGATATAGAGAAAATGTATCGCCCGATATGGAGTAACGAATCGCAACGTGATTTACAGCGAATAGTTTGGCGAGATTCGCCGGATCAACCCGTCAAAACATTTAATTTAAATACGGTAACATATGACACAACAACGGCATCTTTTATAGCAATCCGTTTTGTTTCAATTAGCGAATTAAAACGAATTTCAATTTCCCGCAACTAGTAACGTCATACGACAAGAGTTTTATGTCGATGGCCTTTTATCAGGAGACTGCTAGATATTCACATGATATAGCCTATAACAAACAGTAAATACTCGATCTACATACATACAACTCTCCATATCAAAGCCCTTCATCAAATGAATAGAGGTGATAAATTCAAAGAAAATCTTCCTGAGGATACACTACAGATAAGAACCCATAACAACCAGAAACTACTGACAATGAACTAAGCTCACTGGTTCAACTGTTGTCCAGCGAAGAATACAAAACAAAATTACTCCAATATTTTACTAACGAATCTATCAATGGAATTTCATACCACCTCACTCGCCTCATCATGGGGTTTGTGGGAATCAGCGATTAAATCGGTCAAAACACAATTATATAAAGTAACATTAACGTTCGAGGAATTGTACACGATATTGACACAAATCTAGGCATGTTTGAACTCTCGTCCTCTCGTTCTTTTGTCAACAGATCCTACAGACTTTACGGCCCTCGCCCCTGGGCATTTTCTGATTGGCGAAGCATTGGCGGCGTTACCTCAACCAAACGTACCGCTTAACACGGTATCAGCACCTCAGCCAAATGGTGCAGCACAACCGGTTAGAACCAGGAACCATGGTTGTCCTGAAGGATCAGCAGCTACCACCCCTCAAGTGGCAGCTAGAGAGAGTAATTGCGTGTTTCCCGGGATGGGACGGATTAGTGAGTGTAAAGACAATTCATGGGGTTTGTAAAACCACCAATAACGAAATTGTGTGTATTGCCTATAGAAACAGAACATTCAACAACGTAATTGGACATATATATATATATATATATATATATATATGGTCTAATCCACACTTTGTTTACTTTTGAGGTTTTGCTTTAAAACGTTCATTAGGATACCTGCTATAGCAAGCAAAAATTATCTAACCCATTTTCATACCGCTAGTGCCATCTATTAGCACAATTGCTAACCCACTATCGGCGAACAGCAGGTCTACTAATTTGCAACAATGATCTAACGCACCACAGCTGTCAGACTGTTTTTAACATTACATATTTTGATTAGTATGCCGGTTATTAGACATTTGTTGAAAGTTGTTTTAGATATTTGTTTAAATTAAACCAAGGTATGTACAATTATTATAATATACAATTGTTCTATATTGTTCTAGTATAGTTAAAACATGTTTACTTTCTTAGAATTTTATACAAAGCTGTAACCTGAAAAAGTACAATAATACTAGGTAGATAGCATGCTATTTTTATTCGAGTTGTTTTAGTAGAAAACCATAATAGAGAAATGTTATCAACTAATTCATTTTCCCCTATTTTTCTTTAGAATGAATATTTCGAGGTCGTGCTAATTGGTACAACTGGGTCAAAAACCATTTTAGGAGCAAACTCGAAATTTGGAAGCAGAAGAACGTAACATTATGATTTGATTCACCTACGCTAATCTCCCCGAGAGCGGAGATAAGCCGCTATCCTGGAGATATTAGCGCAGAAGTCGCGTCCCAACGACGCTTAATTTAATTAAACAAAAGAAATCGCGACCACCCCGTGGATTTATAGCAAACGCCGACAGTTCCAAATTTTCCAAAACAACATCATAAATAGCCCGCCGAGACCGGCCTGTAATAAAAACAAGCCGACACCGGGTCCAAAGGACCAGCATGTGCGCTACGGCAAATTCCTAGAAAACAGCACCTCGGCAAAAATGATACCCAAGACGCTCGATAACGCGGCCAATTAAAATAAGAAAGGATAATCGGCTTTCAAGCATTAGCCAGCGCTAACGATCCAACACCAGGAGCGGTTGTTTAAAGCAAGAAATACACGAAGCTGGAAGACCACGGGCAAAGTAATATTAAATTAAAAAGCCCGAGATATGAACAGGACACCCGTCGTTCGGGTTATCAGAGCAAGAACAGCTTAAAACTTTCCTTTTCACGAGGAAGATGACAACGAGGAAATCAAATCAGAAAACCAGGCCCTCGCCGACAGAGATTCTTCATAAGGAAGTCAATGCCGATAGAAACACGCCAAAATTATAAACAAATAATTGCTGAAGCCTTCCGCGATCTCGGCAGCACGCTGGGGAAATTCCACAAAACACAAATCAACAAAGAACCCGCCGGAAGCCGCCGCTAAGGGATTACGCATCTCAACGGCGAGACAAAAGCCACAGGGAACTCAAAGGCGCCCCGAGATTAGACGTCTCAACAAATCTCCGACAAATTAATTAAAATCACATCGACTCTTACAACGAAGACTGTCGTGACTCAAAATTTGGCAAATTTGAGTTACGTCTGTTTTCATAACCATCAGACACGTATTTTATGCATGGAAAACTATCGTATCTCCAGAGACCTCATAGGCAACCATACATACAAAATTGTATTTATCGTAAGTCAAACTGAATACAAAATTTTCAGCGAAAACGATCGTATCTTAATTACTACAGTCTTCGTTGCTCAATCTCTAAGAAGCATCGAAAGAATCGTGAGTTACTACTGTTTTCTTGGCTCCACCATATGCCACTTTCTGAGGTTATGTTTGATTAGCAGTTACGATTTGTGTTAGTGTGTGAATTGCAAGTGTAAAGTATGAATAAAAGAACAAAATTAATCTTGGAATTATCAAAAGAAGTTGTGGAACGGGACACATATTCTGGTAAGTACAGTAAGCCGTACTTTTAGTATTATTTTATAATTATGTTTACCAATAGGTTTACAGACAAATGCATCACATGCTAGCTGTAGTAGCAAAGATGCAGCCCCACCGTTTTATGAAATTCAATCCACTGATTGTGGTTGTAAGTATTTTTAAATACACTTGTAAATATTTGTGTCTTAACACCTCATATCTTTGCAGCAGGTTTCGAAGACAGTTCCTTGCAACCAAAACTCAAGACAACTCAACCAAGCCCATTACAGGCTAGCTGTAGTAGTAAAGATGTAATTCCAAATTTGTATGAAAATCAATGCATTGATTCTTATTGTAAGTATTTTAAAATACAATTTAGGTAAATACTATTTCTTAATTCCTCGCATCTTTGCAGCAGGTTCCTTGGTCAGTTCTAAGGTCAACTATGCTTTTAATTACGAAATAGAAAACTCTGATTTTTCTGATAAAGATCCGGACTATGTGCATTGCAAAAATGATGTAGAAAAAAATAGTGAAATGGAGAATGTAGAGGAAGAAACAGATGGTGTCTTTTTAAATAAAAGAAAGCGAAAAATGTCAGTTAAAATAAAACAAGGTAGAAAGCGCGTACGAAACCAAAGCGAATGGAAAGATAATAAAGTAAAAAAGAACTTAATTTGGGAAATGAACATGAAAATAGAAAAGGCAAACTTATCCATTCTAGAAAAATGGGAGTTGCATGCAAAGAAAATTGCAGATATAAGTGCCGAGAAAAACTTGTTGAAGAGCAGAGGGAAATAATATTTCAGGGTTTTTGGAAGTTGGGGGATCACACAAGACAATGGGATTTCGTCGCAAGGTGTGTGCAACAAGTACATACAAAATCAGTAACAAATAAAAATAATTCAAGGCGGAATTTTTCACGGGTTTACAAATTCGTTGTTAACAATAATGATATAAAAATTTGTAAAACTATGTTTTTGCATACACTGGGAATTTCGGAAACATGGGTGTCGACTGCTTTGAAGAAAATTGAAGAAAGTGGAAGCTTGGAGAAAGATCAACGGGGACGTCATACTGTAAGACCTCATAAAGTTAATGATCTTGTTAAAGAAAGTTTGAGAAAGCATATTAGCCTTTTCCCCTTAGTCCCTTCTCATTACATTAGAAAAGATTCAAGTAAGATGTATTTGGAAGAGGGACTCAATATTTCAAAAATGTATCGGATGTACACCGACTATGTTCAAGCTAAAAATAATTCAATACCAGAAACAAGCATTGCAACTGAAAGGCAGTATAGTGAAATTTTAAATTCAGAATTTAATATACTTTTTTAAACCGAAGAAAGACCAGTGTCAACTTTGCACAGCTTACAACAATGCAGATACACACACAAAATCCAAAATGCAAAAAAAAATACGATGCGCACATAGCGAATAAAATTGCAGCTAGGTCTTTGAAAGATAAAGACAAAGAATTGGCAGTTAATGATAAAACTGTTTGCACGGCTTGCTTTAATCTTCAGAAGGTATTGGTTACTCCTCAGTCGGAGGTTAGTACATTTTATTACAAAAGTAAAATTGCTTCATATAATTTTACAGTGTATGATGTGGGTAATAATGAAGGGCACTGCTACGTTTGGCATGAAGAAATAGCAAAACGAGGCCCAAATGAAATAAGTAGCTGTTTGTTAGACTTCTTGAGAAAACAAAAAGAAAATGGAGTAAAGAAAGTGTTTCTATACTCTGACAACTGTGGAGGACAAAACAGAAATCGTTATGTTTTCTCTATGTTTGCTTACGCTGCTAACCTATTTAAAATCGAGATAACTCACCGTTTCTTAGAAAAAGGACATACCCAGAACGAAGGAGACAGCATGCATGCTGTGATTGAGAATTCCAAGAAACGACAAGGTGCTATCTATACACCTAGCCAATGGATTACCCTAATAAGAATGGCTAAAGTAACTGGTAAAGCCTATATTGTGAAAGAAATGGCTCAAACCGATTTTGTTAGCTTTTCTGATTTGGTCAAAAATAAAAATTGGAAAACTGATGAACATCATAATCAGGTGAAAATAAACAAAATTAGAGAGTTAACATGGTCACCGGATAGTCCAAATATTGTCTTGTTCAAATATAACTTTGAGGAAATAGCGACAACAATAGTTTTGAAGAAAACTCAGCGAAGCCGACTTCAGGAACATGGTGATCTATTGCCGAGACTTTATAACAATCTCCTGCCAATCGATGCAAAAAAATTGAAAGGATTATTAGAGCTATGCAAAGGCGATGAGCTAGATATACCTCCAATATACCACAATTTCTATTTTTCACTTAAACCGAAAGAAGCCACAGTTACAAAGAAATATGGAAAATCAGTAGAGAAAGAAGTACCTGAGGCAGAGAATAGCAGCGAATATGAAGAAGAGTATACAGATTAGAAAAAGAGTTTGGTTACAGTATTTTTTTAAGTTCTTTTAAATAGAATATAAGAATTTTTTATGTTTTTGAATTAGAATATAAGAATTTTTTATGTTTTTGAATTAGAATATAAGAATTTTGTAGTGTTTTTATATTAAATTGTTAAATTTTACAGTTCTTTAAATATAAAAATACACGAAAATTACAGTATCTTTTATTTTTGCATAATGTATTACGACAAAGATTGTAGTAAAAAAAAGTAAAAAATTAGAAGAAAAAAATTATACTTGGTGTATTCTGCTTCATATTGTGATACTTAATAAATATAAAAATTTTGGTTTCTATAGAAAATAATATGTAAATGTGTAAATCACAAAATTATGTGAATACAGTTAACTGCGTTTCTCTCAGATCTGTCAAAAATGAGTTACTACAGTCTTCGTTGCAGCCGTCGCGGCCAAATTAAAAACGCCGGTGAATTAGAAGGAAGATAGGCGAGTTGAGTATCATTGGAAGCGCCGTAAAGTCAGCATTCCAATGGACCGCATAAAAAAATTCCACGGGTAATAATAAATAAGCAAAACAAGGAATTAATTATAAGGTAACAAACAACCCCCTGAAGCGAAGTAGTTCATCCCACCCCAAACAAACGGACGTCCGAGAGAAAGCGGTGGGAGCAGAAGTCCCGTTAAAAGGAGCTACAGCAGCCAGAATCTTCACTCGATGGAGGGAAACTTCTTGAGTCCACTTCTCTCCAGCTTAGACCCTTCGGTCACTGGAAAGCACAAAAAAACCTTCTGCTCGATCGTTGATCGCAGAAGTCGACTCCGAGACTCCAGGTACCTGCTCGATCCCTGATCGCAGAAAGCAAAGGGTGTCCGAGTTGCCGCCGCCGAAGACTGCCATCATTGCCGTCCACTCCTAGAGGAGCGTCCAGCCCCACGTCGAATCGAGCCCTAGTAGCCGCCAACGTCGCCGCCCGTCTCAAGCCCAGACCTACGCCTCGCTGTGCCCCAGGTCCTGCCGCCCCCGACCGTAGCGCTCCTCGCCGCCTACGCTGTACCGCTTTCGCCACGCCGCGAACCGCGTCCAGCCAGGATGCCGCAAAAGTAATCCCCGGACGACCACCCCAAACGTTATGTTAGCCCGACCGCCGCCCACGGCACCGCCGCCCTCCCAGGTACGAGTTAGCCTCCAAACCCCCACACTCACTTGTTTTATTACAGCAATCAGGAACTGCTGGAACGCCTCTTCGAGCCAACGCCGCCTAGTTCTCCCGATGCTACACTCCTCCGAGAGGCCCGGCTGAGCCACCATCCCCCAGGTGCCCAAGCCGCCGCCCCCGCCGAGACGCCGTCCTCCAGCTATCCACGTACGCCGCAGCCCGGAGACACCCCCACCGGACGAGCTGCCTACGAGGCCGCAACCCCAGAAGCTCGCCCGCCGCTTCGCGTGGCCCAGGTCCGCCTCACCTGCCGCCCCCAGCTCCTGGGAGTCGCATTCTTCCGTAGCCCAGAGAAGGCCGAATTCGAGCGCCTGTGGGAGGAGACCAAGTCGGAGGCCGACCATCGCTTTCCGCTGCGCAAAGGAGGAACGCGCGCCTGCGCCTTCGCTCGCCGCTGCCCCTGGTGCGAGACCCCCGCCGCATTCCGGGACGTCGGCGCCAACAGCGCCACCGCCGCCCCCAGTGAACGAGCGCGCTCCACGGCCAGAAAAGTGCCCCCCCACCCACCAGTGAACCGGGAGTGTGTGCGGGTCCGTGGACAATCCCCTCGTGCCTCGCCCTTACTAAGTGTAACCCCCCCCCCCCCCCCAACTGTAGCCTAGAGCCAGAACAATCTTTTACTTAGTTTTAATCCATTATTTTTGCGTGAATGATTGTTGCATTTGTGTGTTGTTGATTGTTGTATTTTTGTGTTATTGTTTGTTGTATTTTTGTGTCATTGCTTATTGTATTTTCGTGTTGTGATTTGTAATGTGCCTTTAGTTGAAAATCCATACCATAAACCAGTAATCAGCCATTGTCAATAATTATTTTAGCGAATAGGCACTCGCATTCTCCAGCCTCTTCACCCATTGGTCGCCCCACTCATATCCGCTGAGCTAGGAAGGAACGCGTGGTCATTAAGCCACAATCTTAACCCTTGCCACGTCCTCAAGAGTGAGGAGTGTAGCGAGGCGTGTTAATTAATTTAAATGCGGTTTCTTGCCATGAAGTTGAGGAAGATGAGATCGTTGACGACCCTATCAAAGTTCTGGAGAACTTGTGCCCGACTCTGAAGAAACCGAATCTGCTGAGGAAATCGGATCTCTGGATGAAAGCACAGCACTAAGTGGAGACGAAAATGAAGGAAGAAAAAAACGTGGACGAAAAAGGAAGATTCGTGACCAGTCAAGGGTGGATAGAAAACAATTTACAAATACTAATAAGAAATATGTTCCATCTAGAAATGTACCCCGTGAACCAAAAAAATTTAATGAAGAATTTTCATGTAAATGTACCAAAAAATGCACAAGTGTTGTAGACATTAACAGTAGAAGAAGGCTATTCGAGAAGTTTTGGACCATTGGGACATTTGAAGCTCGATGTGCTTTAATAAGCAAATGTGTTAAACAAATTAAAAAAAGAGGTGTTACACAAAAAGTAAGATATCTAGGAGACGAAACCTCAGATTATATTTTATATACGATCAGCAAGTGTCCAAAGACGCTTTATTAAAAACACTGCAAATGCACTCGAACCGTATTAATGTAATACCAGATCAGAGAGGAAGAAAGTGGTGGCAAAAATGCCATTGATGACGAAAGAATTCAAGAAATAAAGGACCATATTAATTCATTTCCAAAATACATATCGCACTATTGCCGCAATCAAACTGATTCCAAGTTTTTAACCCTTTGACGGCCACTGGTTTGTAACCATGTTTGAAACAATTTATTTGTCATTGGACTAACGGTTTCACAGCCCAACCCAACCTATATGTACTAAGAGTTGAGCCATTGGATCCACAAATCAAGGACCATGTGATATAACAAAGATATATTTCAGTTGTTTCGTTTGAAAGAAGTATGCATAAAGTTTAAAATTGGCAAAAATCAGCTACTCCATGGTTTGTGGATTCAAAACAAGTCACCCTACATGTCCCAACTCTTTCATATACAGGGACTCTAAACAAGACTAGCGCATGGCGCCCCCTAACACTTTCCAAACTGTACTTTGCCTTGCATTATGGTTTGTGCTCATACTTATGACAGTTTGTGAAGTAAATGGTGGTGTGTGTTTTATGTATTTACGAACGTTGTTATCAACAATTGAATTTTGAATATGGCAAGTAAGTAATTGTTTTATAATACCGTATAAACATTAGCGCAGTTGTGTAGTAATTATTTTAAGTTTGTTTGTTAGTTTTATTAGTTTGTTATTGCATAATTACTGATGGTTATGCTGTGTGACCGGCGAGCCACAAAATGTTTCTTCTTCATTTTAGAAAAAAATATTTGGACGTTTGAGGAATTAGAGCAGATGGCCCAAGATGATTTTGATGAGTTAGTCGAGACTGTGGAAATACCAGATGGGTTGGAGAGTGAAACATCCGATGAAGAAGTCGAAGAATTCGACGGAATTCCAGAGTTTTCGCTCTTTGAAGACGAATTGGAGGTGGATGAACATGAACCTGAAGCAACTGATCAAATCAGTGATGAATTTGAGAGTGAAGACGATCTACCTCTAGCTAGGTTCGCCACAAAGAAGGATTCCAAAGTCGTCACAAAGAAGGATTCCAAAGCCGTCAAAAAGATGTATTCCAAAAGTTTTTGATTGGCAAAAAGTACCAATTAAAAATTGGCCAACCGAAGAGCCGTATAAGGGAACATATGGAGGTCCTATGGTGCAGACTTGTGAATCCCCACTTGACTTTTTGTTATGTTTATTTCCTGAAGATCTATTTGAACATATTACTTTTCAAACCAACCTGTATGCCACCCAGAAAGGAAAACCATTTACTCCAACTACAGTTGATGAAATTAAAACATTCATTGGTGTGAATATTTTAATGGGAATAAAGAAGATGCCTTCTTACCGGGATTATTGGTCATCAGCAGTTGAGTTGAGGGATAACTATATTTCATCAACTATGCAAAGAACAAGATTTGACTGGCTGCTTTCCCATATACATTTGAATGATAACGCAGTACAACCTAAATCAAAAGACGCCGATTATGACAAGCTCTATAAGGTAAGACCACTATTGACTAGATTATCTAAGACATACCTGGAAAGTTACGCTCCATATAAACATCAGGCAGTCGATGATTCGATTCAAGGGCCGATCTAGCTTGAAACAGTATTTGCCCATGAAACCGATTAAGAGGGGTTATAAAGTTTGGATTAGGGCAAACTGCACAGGATATGTTTCAGAATTTCAATTCTACACCGGAAAAATCGGTAAGACTGTTGAAGTTGACTTGGGAAAAAGAGTAGTTTTAGATCTTTGTAAAAATATAGAGGGTAACTTTCACAAAGTTACCACTGATAACTATTTTACTTCGTTTCCATTAGCTAAGGAACTGTTGGACAAAAAGATATATTGCTGTGCTACCATCAATCGTAATAGGCAATTCATGCCAAAGGATTTAGTCGATGACAAAATGTTAGAACGAGGTGAGCACAATGCAAGAGCTACTGAAGAAGGTATCAGTGTTGTCAAATGGATAGATAGTAAAACCTATTTCATTTGCCAGTAACTACCTAAATCCATCCAACTAAACAAGCGTCAAGCGAAAAATGAAAGATGGTACACGAGTAGATTTTGGCTGTCCAGTCGTTGTCAAGGAATATAATGCTTTCATGGGATCTGTTGATAAGTCCGATATGCTCAAACATTGTACGAGATAAATAGGAAATCTAAGAAGTGGTCGAATAGAATCATGTGGCATTTCATTGACCTATCGATAGTAAATGCATACATCATGTTTACGGAAATGGCTGCTAGCACATCTTTCAGCTTAAAACACTTCGTCAACTAATTTCACTGGAACTTATTGGGATAGATAATAATAATAATCTACGCAAAGGAAGAAGATCAAACAGCCCTCAGATTAACCATTTCAAGAGGTATATACCAGCTGAGGTAAAATATGAAAAAGCAGCCCATTTACCCATACGCAGTACTTCTAAACGGTGTGGACATTGTAGCACCACAAAAGAACCACATCGAACCAAATGGTCCTGTACAGTCTGTGATGTGGGATTACGTTTAAACGAACAAAGGAACTGTTTTTTAAACTTTCATACTAAAAAATAAAATGTTCGCTGTATAATGTAGGTTATACAAAATATTTTGTTGTGGCTCACTGGTTTCACAGGAAACCACCACTTTTTTCCTTACTGACAAATTAAAAAAAAAATTATGTAATTACCTTTATTAACACCTGTTTAACCCAAAAAAACAAAAAAAAAAGTAAATAGCGATTTTTTTTAAAATCTGCCTTCAAAGGGTTAAGCCTGACCTAAATTTGGCTAAAATGTATTCATTGTATAGAGAAATATCCAACAGACCAGTCAGTCTCAGTAAATACAAACTATGTTTTATACAAATTTCAATTTAAAATTTAAAACGCCGCGTAAGGACACTTGTTGCGTATGTGATGTCTACAATGCACAGATAAGTTCGGTAGAAGGTGAAGCAAAACAAGAATTAGAAGCATGTCATAATAAACACCTTAAAATTGCAGAAGAGCTGCGTAATCAAATGAAGGAAGATTTAAAAGCTGCAGAAAATGATGAAACCGTAGAAACACTAACTTTTGACCTGCAAAAGAGCCACCCAATTCCTAGAATACCCACTGGAATAGTGTATTACAAAAGACAATTAAATTTGTTCAATCTGAGTATTCATGTTGGAAGTACCAGAAAAGGTGTTTTTAATGTATGGCTAGAACACGAAGCAGGCAGAAGGACTCAAGAAGTGGGATCGTGTTTGCGTAAATATATAAATGACAATATTGTACCCCCTGTCAGCAAACTAATTTTGTAGTCCGACTCTTGCGGATGTCAAAACAGGAGCATCAAACTTGTTTTGATGCTCATCAATATTTTACAAAATCACATTTCGCTTATTTCAATTTCAATACGATTCCTTTTGTCTGGCCATAGCTTTCTGCCAAACGATTCGGAGGTCGGGGATGTTGAGTGTGCTCTTAAGGTGCAACAAAGATTGTACAATGATAATGATTACATCGAAATAATGAACTCTTGCAGAACAAAAAACAAGTTTATTGTCAACCGCATCAACTCAGTAGACATGCTTGCAGTCGAAAATATGGAAAATTCAATAACAAATCGTAGGACCGATTTAAATAAGGAAAAGATCAGCTGGCTGAAAACTCACGAAATTGCCATAAAAAAGGAAATTCCTACGACATTGTTCATGAAGAACCATGTAACAGATCCCGATTATTTAAAAGTAAACATTGAAAAAGGGGGCAATAGCAGAAAACCTGTTTTAAAAGATATCATCTTACCTCCTTTATGGCCAACTGGTAGAGTGCTCTCCAACGAAAAAATTAAAGACCTCAAAGACATTTTAAAACTAATTCCAAAAGATGCTCAGCCTTTTTTCAAATTTTTGAAGAATGTTGTTGGGGAAGATTTTGAGGATGATGACTACTGAAGAGGATGAAAAGGAGCATCTTTAGCTAATCGTTTTCTAATTATAATTTTTTTTATGTTTATAATACTAATGAATAAATTTTAATTTTGTATTTTAAGAGCAATAAATAATAATACCATTATTGAAAAACACTATTATTGCATTTAATCGTTTGTAAAAATGGTCTAACCCTCTTCGTTATTAGATTTTGAGGTTATAATTTCTTTTTGTATAAAAATTTTATGCAAATTTAGTTTGTCTGTAGTCATATCGATGTATTAAAAAATAACTAAACGCGATTTTCTCAATACTCAAATTATTACAGTGGCTGAAACTTGTTTTCTCATTTATGGCAAACAACATGGTTGTGTGATAGACCAGTGTTGCAAAACAGTTGGTACCATGTAGCGGAAGGGTGGCAACCTGCTGTTCGCCATCCTACAAAATGGTCATTCTTGTCCTGGCGTTAGCGGTGGTTCCACGTATCGAAATAGTACCGAAAATACAGTAAGTTTAGCATTTTTTATCGTTTTATTTGTGTGGTGCAGACTAGAGGCAACAGCTACCAGCTCGTGGTAGTAAAAATCAATAAAGGTCCTTCGAGAACGAGAAACAAAGAAGAATTTAGGAACACACCATAGCGACGCTCTGGGGTGCAGTTAAGCAGCTATTAACAACATCGCGGCCCTTCAAATAGAGCTGCAGTCCGTCATCGCGGCCCTGTAAATAGAGCCGTAGTTCATCGTGGTGGCCCTGCATTTCGGATGCCCCAACATCCACATTACCCCTCGGATCTAAAGTTGTATTAGAACTTGTGGAATGTGTTGCTCAACCATGAGACATTCCGTATTTTTTACATCCTACAGTTTATTGACAATGTTACGAGATAAAGGATTTGGAGCAACGGGAACAGTTAAGAGAGAATAGGACAAACAAATGCCCGTTGCCACCAAAAAACTCAATGAACAAAGAAGAATGCGGACATTTTCGATATATGTTAGACAAGTCTAATTCTCTACTATTTGTAAAATGGAAGGATAATAGTGTTGTCACCATGGGAACCAACTACGGCACAATCGAACCACAATCAAAGTCAAACGTTGGTCTTCGGCGAAAAAAGAGAAAGTTGATGTACGTCAGCCGCAGTTGTTTCGTAAATATAACACGTCCATGGGAGAGTAGACCTTCTTGATCAAGACGTTAACAATTATAGAATCTCAATCCTGGGTAAAAAATGGTGATGGGCAATTTTTACCCATAGGTATGGTAAATATCGCAC